>JAJTWR010000266.1:2927500-2960000 GCA_021613335.1 Whitmania pigra | reverse complement strand
CCTGCGTCGCAATCAGTATTAATCTTATGTCCCCATCTCGCAGCTCTCATCTTGCAATATAGAGTTGCAGCTCGAACTTTTAAACATCTGACATGTTGGCCAGATGGCAACTTTGGGACAGCGAAGACGTGGAACCCATTCTTTAAGTCAAGGAATTCCCATGCCACCGTATTTGACAGCGGCATGGTAAAAGGGCATCGGGACATCCTCCTGAAGATGAACCCACTTTCTTGTTGCCCTACTAATAGCGGTGTCAGAAGATGCCAAAGCTTTAAGAGAAATATTTCCGAAAGTAAATGTGTGGACAAGACTTGGTATTAAGTAAACTTGGAGCACGTACAATCGCTGGCATGGTTTAAGAGGAGCTCTCGAAATGGCGTGAATCGATTTTTGAACTTTTTCCCTCAGTGATATGAATTTTAGCCGCAGCCCGACCTCTATGCCAAGGTATTTATAGGCTTTGGAAATGTTATTATTATTATTATTATTATTATTATTATATTATTATTATTATTATTATTATTATTATTATTATTATTATTATTATTATTATTAATATTATTTCATTAGAAATATTTTATTGAACTCCGTTCAACTTTGGCGGTAAAAAGTGAATTTATTTATAGAACATTCATGCCTTGTATTCGTTGATAGCTCTTTGAAAAAGCAGACGATTTACGGCTTGGCGTGAAGCTGCGTGAATGTAGCTTATATTTTTTTTTAATTTTATTCCTGCGACCTAGAGATGTTACTTAATGATGACGATGATGATGATGATGATGATGATGATGATGATGATGATGATGATGATGATGATGATGATGATGATGATGATGATGATGATGATGGTGGTGGTGGTGATGATGATGATGATGATGATGATGATGATGATGATGATGATGATGATGATGATGATGATGATGATGATGATGATGTGATGATGATGATGATGATGATGATGATGATGATGATGATGATGATGATGATGATGATGATGATGATGATGATGATGATGATGATGATGATGATGATGATGATGATAACGACGATGATGACGATGACGATGACGATGACATATCTTTCTCCAATTTATGAACAACGTTTGAAATTGCATAAATTTGCATAAATTAAAATTGTAAGCATTGAATCTCCACAGAACATCGAAAGAAGAGTTTAAAACCAGCAGACCTGAACGCGTGTCCTGTCGTCTTCGACTCAAGTCGTCCAAACAAAGAATCAGGTTTGCACGATTTTAACTAAACGTCATACATACGTGGCTACATCTTATCATCATCATCGTCATCATCATCATCGTCGTCGTCGTCGTCATCATCATCATCATCATCATCTCCTTAAAAGGTTTGTTTCTTTAAAGTTCGTACTTTTTTTCTTATAAAAATTACAAACACGCCCCAGAATTTTTATTGTCTTTGATGAAAATATCATTTACAAAGCTTTCATGTCATTTTTGTATGACGAGATTTCATTATAATTATCATTATAAATATAATAATATATATCATTACGATTATCATTATAAATATAATGATGAAGATGACAACGACGACGATGTCGATGTTGTTACTGGCTATTGTATTGATTACAGAGATGACAATTGTGATGATTGATTGACGTCTGAATTACGAAATAATTATGTTTTTTTTGTAAAATAATAAAAAAAAAGCAAAAAAAAAAAAAGAAGGTCACACAGATTCCTGCTTGAAGATGCTTCAAATAAGGTCCGATTAAAAAAATTGAGGCAGACGCTTGAAGAAGAATGGTTGAGTTTTTTAAGATAATCTCTTTCACAACGAGACAAGACGTCCTTTCGTCGCTATTACTACTGTATATATTTCTTCTACGATTTAATACGCCCATCATCATCATCATCATCATCATCGTCATCGTCATCGTCGTAGTCGTCATCATCATCTTCACCGTATTTTCACCTCAGAAGGCATCGACCTAATCTCCAAGTTCGACATTGACAATCCCCACAAGGTCACTTCAGTCCGTGGATCCTCGAAATTCCAAAGAGCCTTTAGCATCCATGCCAGTCATCTCTTGCGTATTCCAACCAGGTAATTCATTAGTTTAATTATTTAGTTAATTATTACAAAATTCAATCAGTTAACTAATGTTAATAAAATTAATTAATCAAGTAATTAGTTTATTAATTAATTGCCAACCAGACAACAATTAGCTAATTATTTGTTATGCGATTTCAATAAACATAACTAATTAAGTAAAATATCAAGAAAACATTTTAATAATCCCATTTTATTTCGTTTATAGTGATTAAGCTTTTAATCTGGCACAATTTGCGTCGGTTATCTGATTAATATTACTGAATTAGTATTAATATTACTGGATTGGTATTAATGACTGCTTGACGTTCAAACGAACTGAGTTAAAAAGAGAACCCCGTCATTACACCTTGTTTAGACGACCTTGAAATAGGGTGAAAATGGGTGACCCACATCTTGAAAGGTGGCACTGTTTGTTGTTTGGTGAAATAACTTTCAAAGGTGGAAGATAGAGAGGGTTGTAAATTCTTTAATGGTGAATGAATTGTGGTTGTTATTTTTTTTTATTAATTATAATTTATTAAATTACATTCTTAATTTTTATTTATCTTTTCATATTAATTGCAATTATTTGTTGTTCAATTACGCAAGAAATAAATATTTGCTTTACTTCGATGTAATTTTGTCGTGTCGAAATTTATTGACATTTTGAATTGGATAAATAAATAGTTAGTTTAATCATCAATTATTAATATTTGTAATGTATTAATAGGTAAATAACTAACTACGTCTCTGATAATTAAGCAATATGTTATAATGCAATTATAATCTAAAATTGTTATTTTCCACGGAAGTCGCCTGTTCGCCAAAAGTCTACCTGTCCAGTTTTCCCTCTCCGCCACGCTTCGTCTGCTCGGTGACAGTTTGGATCACACCTGGAATCTCTTCCATGTTGAGGATCAAGATGGACGCATGCAGTTGGGAGTGCAGGTAATTAATATGATTGGGAGTGCAGATAATTAATTATGATGGGGAGTGCAGATAATTAATTATGATGGGGAGTGCAGATAATTAATTATGATGGGGAGTGCAGATAATTAATTATGATGGGGAGTGCAGATAATTAATTATGATGGGGAGTGCAGATAATTAATTATGATTGGGAGTGCAGATAATTAATTATGATTGGGAGTGGAGGTAATTCATTATGATTTATTCTGTTCGGTTTTTATTAAATGTAAAATATGAAAATATTTAATTGTTTTCATAATAATTCTCATTTGAAGATTTTTTTTTTTTGAAACATTATGAATTTTTAATTTTTAAATTATTTTAAATTTACAAATTTTGTTTGCATCTAAAGTGTAATTTTATAAACTTATTAGTAATCTGAATCATTATTTTAGTTTTTTATTTATTCATTCAAACACGCTAAATTGTTAGTGAAGTAGTTTTTGGTTTTTGGTCTTTTTAAATATGATATTATTTAAAAGATTTTACAAAAATCATTGTAATAAATTAAATAATAATTTTGATAACCAAATAATGTAAAATTAATTGTTGAACTGAAATTTATTTGTATTTAAATCTTGTTTTTTTTTATTTATTGTTGTTTAATGGGAGTATGCAATAGTTTTGAATTTCCAGCGAAACTTTCTCAGGCAGACGATGAGCTTCTTTGGCGCCCCTGGGCGGCATAAATTACTCCATAAATTACGAAGACTGCTTCATCTCGGCTTCATCTCAACTTCATCTCGCCTTGTCAAGCAAACTTTTTTTTTGAAGAATTTTTGCTTCTGAACTTCTTAACTTGAAAGTAGCACAAAGTCTACACCTGCCTTTAAAGATTTTTGAAAGAATAAATTATTTAAGACGTAATTATCGGTGTTAATAATGAATTTTGAATTCGATAATTGAATTTAAACTATCGCTAAAATTAATTCTAGAACTCGATTTATCGGCGAGTGGTAATTAATCAGTTAAAAGTAACAGGGGATAATACTATTATTAAATATTGATAATAGATGTCTTACTGTAAAAGTATTACCATCTAAAATTATGATTTCATATTAAGTTATAATTCCATATTAAATTATATTTTCATATTAAGTTATAATTCCATATTAAATTATATTTTCATATTAAGTTATAATTTCATATTAAGTTATAATTTCATATTAAATTATATTTCCAGGTCAGTGGAAAGAGGAGAAGCATCAAGGTGAAGCTGTTAAATCCTACGAAATCCGCACTTCAGAGCCTTGACTTTTCACTCGACAACGTTTACTTCGGAAAGGTTGAACAACTTTCTGAGATGAAAAATATTTTTAGCCTTAAATATATTTTTTTCAGAATTATAATACCGATAAATTACTGATATTTAGAGGTTAATTACTAATGACGGTGTCATCAACATATCCCTGAACGTCATTCATTGACATTTTTAAATGTTATTCTTGATTATTTTTATTTATTATCCAAATTTTCATTTCTTGATGTTTTTATAATTATATTATTATCATAATTTTATCTATTTATGATGCTTCGGCAATTTCCTTAAATCATAGAACCTCCCGTATCACAGGTTTTGTTAACATGTTTACGTCATCCGATATCTCGCTACAATCTCACCCTTCTGTGACCTCTATTACTTGACCTTTCGAAAGCAGGTCATTAGAGGTCAAGTAGGTTTAACCAAGCAGATGATTGAATGAATGAGTAAGACGATGGTTTGAAATGTGTTTTGTGGTGAACCTTGAACTCCCCACACCTTACGTACCTTCGCATGAATGAAGGGGTTAAAGATATTTTTTGGGTTTTCATGAATATTTATGGATATTTATGAAAATGAGAAAAACGAAAAATCTAAAATCTCAAAACTACAATGAACTTGTTTTAAAGATCCAACAAGAGCTGATAGAAACCAGTGCTCAATTCATTCTATTTACTTAATTTTTTATCTTGTTCTCCGCAATTTTTTTTATAAAAATATCGAAAGTTGAGTGTAGAATTTTGTTTTGATGCCAAGGATGTCTCTGTTTTTTTTTTAAATAAATAAATAATTTAATGAAAAGCTTGCTTAACCAGTCGCATAATGTCAGCAAAGTAATTATTAGCCTAAATATGAGCTGTAATTTATCGCTTCGCACTTTTAAAGAGTCTTTTTCATTTTTAACCGAAAGAAATTCA
This sequence comes from Whitmania pigra, assembly GCA_021613335.1. Classification (NCBI taxonomy): domain Eukaryota; kingdom Metazoa; phylum Annelida; class Clitellata; order Hirudinida; family Haemopidae; genus Whitmania; species Whitmania pigra. The sequence goes on along the minus strand of JAJTWR010000266.1, from coordinate 2,954,784 downwards.
TTTCAGAATCATTAACTTTCTCAACCCTCTCAACAAAATTATTATTATTATTATTGTCATTATTATCATTATTGTTATTATTATCATTGTTTTTGTTATTCCAGCGAAATCGTTTGAAGTAGCATTAAAATTCACTAATTCGATTTTTACGAGCAAATTTAACTAATTTATAATTTATCAAAGTGGACCTCCGTGTTTATTTATCTAAGGAAGAAAAACTCAAAACCTACAAAAGTTCCCTTTCAAAGTTCTTTCTTCTTCGTTTTTTTGTTCGTTTAAAACTCAAAAATCAACGGATGATGACGATGACGACGACGACAACGATGACGATGATGATGATGATGATGACGATGACGATGACGATGATGATGATGATGGTGGTGGTGATGGTGATGATGACGATGATGACGACGATGACGATGACGACGATGATGACGATGACGACGATGATGATGATCAAAGACGTTTAGATGTCGAGTGATGATAAAAACTGCCCTCGCATTTTTAAAAGTTTAACTGACGTCTGCTTTTATGTTTCATTCAATCCAGTTTTTTGACGGTGCCTGGCACAAAGTTGGCGTATCGTTCTCGCCTGAAAAGGTGGAAGTGTTCGTCGATTGTGAAAAGGTAGGGTCAGCCTACCCCAGGGGTTCAAACTTTCAAAATGGCAGCCTCAAAGGGCTCTCCTTTATGGGCAGAAGGACTGATGGCCACGGGATCGATGTGAGAGATAATTGGCTTTAATGTGATTTTTAACGTTGCTTTAATGTTGCTGTGATCAATTTTAATATTTTTATAAATAAAGCGCCAGAACCAATTTGTAATTTTGATTGCTAATAATTGGTTATTATTAATATTATATTTTACCGCAATCAGTTAAGATAATTAATTTGTAAATTAATAATTTGTAAAAAAATTTATTTCGTTAAATTTAGTTTGAATTGCAATGGGCCATGATTTATTGTGATCCAGAAGTTCCCTCCAACGAAAAATGTTTTGACATAGCGGTAAGTTACAAATGATTTTATAAAAAAAAAACAAACAAATAATTCAGTAATAATAAATGTGATTTTAACTAAATAAATTTAGTAATTGTGAGCATAAATAAATCAATTTAGTATTGATAATTGTGAGTATAAATAAATAATTTAGTATTAATAATTGTGAGTATAAATAAATAATTTAGTATTAGTAATTGTCAGCATAAATAAATCAATTTAGTATTAATAACTGTTAGTGTAAATAAATAATTCCGTATTAATGATTGCGAGCATTAAATAAATCAATTTAGTATCAATAATTGTTAGTGTAAATAAATAATTCAGTATTTCTGATTGTGAGCATAAATAAATCAATTTCCAAATTCCTCTTCCCACAACGTCTGCATCTCTTCACTGCAACAAACGCTTCCTTTGTTATCGAAAATAAAAAAGTCTTTCTTCGGAAGCGAATGTTATTGGTATCAGATGAGCAGCATTTTTATTCCTTTCAATTAAAGACACAACAGCTCTTCGGGAATTTTTCCAAGAAGGAAATTTGCTTATCAGAAGGGGTTTCCTTATCAGTTTTACAATCTAATCACTTGAAGGAAGGAGCCCAGAAATTGCTTCGCTGTAGACACGATGAGTTTTTAATGAAGCCAATTGTTGGAATAAAAAATATTAAATGTCTAAAATAGTCGAAGACGTACTTGAAACAATGGCAGAGGAATTCGTAATCATAACTTCCAAATCAGAATTTCAGGCGAAAGTACTGGAACCGCCGATATGTTTTCCAGTCGCGTGATATTTTTCATGTAATTGTGATGAAATGATGGCAGGAATTGTTGCTGGAAAAGAAACAAAATTAAACATAATTCGATACAAAATTAAGGTCGGTTCTTGTCAGAAGCCTCACTAACATCAACAGCAAGTAACATCAAGTATTCCAATCGACCATTTTAACATTTTTGACTGCTGCAAGAATGTAAAAAGGACAAGATAAACTCTTGGTTTTTAAATATTGAAAGTATAAATAGTATAAATAAGGGTAATAAATTAAGTATAAATATTTTTTTCTTGGAATTGAGTGCAAAATTATGTCGGTGGTCCAACAGAATTCTTAGTTTAATGAGTGAAATAAATAAGCATCAAAATACAATCAATAAATCAACAATTGGCAAAAAAATTGAAGAAGTATGGAATTTTAATCTCATATTTCATCAAAGGTCTTGACAAAAAAAAATTGTTCAAAAAAATGCTTAAAAATTATCAGTTTCCAAGGTAAATCCAAAGCAAAAAGTATATTGTAGAAGCTTTCAGTTTGTAGTTCACCATCTTCTCGGGTTTTTTTTTTATCTCAACGACAAATAAAATTGATTTACTGCATCTCGATCTCAAATGCTCCAATTAGAATGCTTATGAAGATTTATGTGATTTTTAATCCACCTTCTACCGAAAAATAATTTGTTTTACATGAATGTGAAATGCGAAAGTATTTTCCTTTGAAGTATTTAATCCAATTACTCTGTTCAACAAGAACGAAGTTGAAAAGTAATCTTTTTCCCAGGCCAGGGCTGTCTAGAAGGGGCTGAAAGGCAACTACCCAGAGGCACTTATTTTCCTATTCCATTACCAAATTAGTAGAGTAGACTCAATGTAGGGGACCATGGTTGGTGTACCCAGGTGCCCAAAATTTCTGTCGATGGCCCTACACCAAGCATGAAATCCTTTATAACTTCCTTGCAGCTCTGAGGATGAAATAGCTCTGAAAACCACTAGAAGGCATTGTTAACGACAATTCAATGAGAGGCAATTCTCGTGTTCTTCATTAATTATAATAATTAGTTATTAATAATAACGAAGGAAACGTAAAGTAAAAAACGTAAAGAATCCTTTTTGAGTAAAAATATTTTACAGAAATTCCCCAACCCCCATGTTAATTACTTTTTCTACCCATCGGCAGATGATGAGGGTAGAGGAAGCAAAATACCTAAACTGTAGAATCATTTTGCAACATTAATAGCTATTAAGCAGCTATTAACTTAGGAACGTTGAGGACATTCATATTAACATTCACATTCAGTCATCAAATTAATCATCAAAAAACTGTTTCCTAACTGATGCAATAACAATTTATTAATCAATTAACTGATAACTAACAACTCCAATTCATTATTCAATTAACTGATAACTAACAACTCCAATTCAGTATTCAATTAACTGATAACTAACAACTCCAATTCATTATTCAATTAAAGCCTCCAACGACAACCACTCGATTGCCAAGTACAAGTACAACAATAAGTACAACAACAACGACGACGACAACGACGACAACTCCATCTCCGACATCTCTTCCTCCTCCTCCTCCTCCTCCTCATCGTCATCATCCTCATCATCAATATTATCATCATTATCCTCACCAACCGGAGAAACAAACCCTTTTCCAGGACATGGAAAGACCAGCAAGGCTGAGGCACCAGCACTCCAAGCATCAGCCACAGATTCCAGCTCCACCTCTTCTGCTTCAGGATCAGTCGATCACGAGCGACGGACACGTGAGACCGCTAATTGCTCGACTGAAGATGATTTACAGAGCCTCATTAAGTTTAAAACAGTGCCGAACATGTGTAATAAGGAAGCTGAAAATGAATTTTTAAGTGTTTATGTCCTCAGACTGAAATTACGCTGGCACCCACTTCATGAGGACTCGAGATGGTGATGTTGATGATGCTTGTGATGATGATGATGTTGACGATGAAGATGGTGATGTTGATGATAAAGATGGTGATGTTGATGATGACTACGATGATGATAGTGATTGTAAGAGTGTTGATGATGACCTCGATGATGGTAGTGAGAATGGTGATGATGATATCCGTCTAAAAATTGCTCACTTTCGATTGCTTATTTAATGAATTCACAAATGCAAATTCATGTTTCCTCAACACTCCAGGACTATTTTGAAGAACAATGGCTGGACGGCAGACGCTTCCACGATGAAGGTGAGCCGGTATGTCTTCGATTGACCATCTGTTAATCATTTTAATCTCGAATGTTCAGTTTTTTTTTTTTTAAATTTAATCATAAACCAAATTTAATAAATTATAAAAAGACACTCAAACATTACAAGCTCAGCAGACGTTTTTAAATAATGAAATGGAATCGAGAGAAAACTCGGTCTGACAAAAATAGACGGTTCCGCAAAAATGAATTTAATTTTTTGAGGTTGTTAAGACCCTTCGCTGTCAATTCTTTTGTGAAAGTTTACCTCAAGTTGTCTAAAAGCAGATTATTAATATCATAATTACAATATCACGCATTATAACATATTATAATATAATATATATATAATAATATAATTATATAATATACTTGTCACATTAAAATCCGTAACAGTTCAATGTCTCACAAAAAAATGTAGAAAGTATTACTCTCTGTCAATTGTTTCTAAAAAAAAATTATTTTTTGCCACAAAATGCATAATGTGCCTCATTGGTTCACATAGAAGCCTTTGAGAACTGACTTTTTCTTATTTTTAAGTTTTTTTTACATATTTTTTTATTGTTCAGTTTCTCAAAATACGTTTGCTTAGTGTAACTTTCACTACTTTCTCAACGACTTTTAAGTCCTTGTTTGGAATAACTTTCGAAGATAAATGATATTTTATGTCTCTGTTTTGTAATCCAACACGTGTTTCGAATGGTATAATGCTTCTTTTTTTTTTTGTGATGTTCATTGACAGAATCGCAAACTGCTCAGGCGTTGTTTTATAAATTAGACTAAAAATATTTTAACATAACAAACATAATATTAATTATGATTATGATTATTATTAGTAGAAGTATTTTTTTATATTTAATATTACAAACAATATCTTTGAACAACGGCAATAACGAAGTCAATAAGATTATAATATATTCCAAATGAAGCCTAAAAGTGACCCTACAAATATAAACAGTCGAGAAATGTCCACAAGATTATCACAAAATGGCCAGAAAAATTTCAAGAATTTTTAAGCACTTCATTCATCCACTTAAGCTTTTTTTTTTTATTCCAACCGCAACAAATGTCCAAACTGTCAAAAAGAGACAAGACGCCTCATTGACTCATTTTGCTATGATGGTTCTATAGAAGTAATTGACCCATTAAGATTAAGCCGCTGGATTATTCTGAAGGACGGCTCTGTCCAAAGACTGTTTCTAATTAGAAGCTATTTGCTATTTTTTGTCATTCTTCAATGGCGTCCTTTCTCTCAAGGTTCAACGTACTTGTCACTATTATTGAAGCAATGTTTACTGAAGTCCTTTTATGTCGCATAACTTCTTATCTTAATTGCATTGGAACACTTCAGAATTATTTGGTTAAATAAGAGAACAATAAATCTTCTATATTTTGCTTTTTTTTTTGCTATTTATTCTCCTTGATAAATTGCCCGACTTTGGAATTACTGATAAATAATTTGACGACAAATCATCATTGAAGGCCTACAGGGGAAGTTATTCTGAAATTAACTACCAAGCTGGACCGCCAGGACCTCCCGTGAGTCATAAATAATAATTAATAAGAAATAAATAATTATTAAATAATAAATATTAATTATTATCAATTTTTGTGTAATATTGATTCAGCAAGTTTTTTTTTTGCTTTTTTAGTCTGAGATGAATTGATGCGCAGTGAATTGTTGAATGATGTTGGAGTGAATTGAACTTGATCAGTGCATTGTGCTTCGGTTTTCTGTGCTCGAATTTAAATTCATTGCAAATCTCCATCATTCGACAGAAAGTGTCGGCACATAAAACGGCGTTTTGCAACACAATGAGAGTTCTTTGTCTTCGAGAGTAAATCTCAAAAATTCTAACAATTTCGCTTTTTCTTAAAAGCTGCACTGCATTCCAATGAATTCGTTCCTTTGTATTTTATTTAAAAACAAATAATAAAAAGAAATTAAAATATTGTTTTGTAGATTATTCGTAATTTTTTTCTTTACTTTCAACAGGGAATTCCAGGAAGAAGCGGACCGTCCGGACCTGTGAGAATTTTTAATTTTTTTAAAAATCGGATTGCATTAAAATTTAAAAAATCTTTTCAAAATTTAATGATTTAAAAGCGAAAATGGGTAGTGATCAAAGATAAATAATTATTGATAACCCGCTAAAAACTATCGAACAGATGAACATTATCTTAAATCGACAAATCGGTAATAATAACCTTTGTTCCTTAACACTGACCATTATTTTCCAGCCCGGTGCTAGGGGTCAGTCTGGAGAGCCCGGTATACCGGGTCTACCAGGCAACCCCGGTTCTCAGGGTCCACCCGGTCAGAATGGTTCGCCCGGTCCACAGGGAATGAGGGGACAACCGGGCATGCCGGGCGTGCCTGGTCCAGCGGTGAGTCATAAAAATGATCTTTATAATATACAAAATAATTTATAAAATTTGATTTGTGTTTGAAGAGAGGCAAATAAAAATAATTCATTAATAATTCAAAAAGTCAGTCTGTGATTTCTAAACTTTATCTTTGTCAGGCTCGCATGCATACAGTTTCAGAGGTCAAAGAAATTTGCGCCCACGTCCTCGAAGGTCGTCTTGATTTGCTTATTTAAAATTAATAATGATTTGGATAGTCCATAGCCACTCACTTATTTTGTTTTAATTTGCCATTAATATTTTAAATTGCATTCACATTATCAGAGTCGAATATTTTATGTTGAAATATTTAAGTCGCTTAGTTATTACTTAATTAGTTAATTGAACAAACCATTAAAAGGTTTTGAATTGGGAACTGAATTGGATTCTAGACAATATTTGTTGTACCTCATTTCAGACATGGAGCCTCTTTAAAACTGCCTATTTAAAATATGTTTTATAACAATATAAATTAACTGCTTTCAATGAAGCTCTTGTATATTAAATGACCATTAAAAAACAAATAAAAATACAAATACTCGACCCAGTTTTATGAATTTTTTTAGCCTTTTTTTTATTGGAAATAATATAATTATTCTTTTAATTGTTCTTTTTAATTGATCCAATTATCTTATGGGTAATAAGCGAGCTTATTAAAACCGTCTAGACAAATACTGCTTTGCATAAAGTCCAATTCGAGTTGCTTGTGAGATAATTTCATTCTCATATTGTTGCGTCATTGAAGCTAGGAGCGATTTTATGCGATTATATATGGGATGGGAACAATAAAAATGTTCTAGAACTTCATAAATAACAACCTCTACAAGCTTTGTTAGCCCCGAAATGCAAGAGTTTGACGAATGTTCTCGTGGCAGAAATGTAAAAAGCTTTCCTTTCACATTGGAATTCGTTTTGCAGAAAAAATGTCAGACCTTTCCTACCTTATGAAAGGTCCACCAGGACCCCCCGGCATTGGTGTTCCTGGTAAACAAGGTCCCCCAGGGAGGCAGGGCATACCCGGTGAGAATGCCTGATTCAAGTAAAACCTATGTATTACATGTTACCAGAAATATTTATCTAAATGTTAGGAGATCCTGGAGCCCAAGGCAATCCAGGTGAAAAAGGGCTTCCCGGAATGATGGGACCAGTCGGTCCTGCAGGCCCCACAGGCATGCGAGGTAAATCGTGTGAAGAGGTATTTTGCATTGGGCTTGAAAATGAATATTCGAAATTCCCCCATTAGGAGAAACAGGAGAGCAAGGCCCCCCCGGAGAATGTGCTAATTATGACTCCTACGATTCTAAACCCGGGCCACCTGGTTAACTTCTATAAATTAACACTAGAGCAAAATATATTTACAAATCAGTAGGTTACGTTAACTACTTTAATTTATTTTAGGTCCGCCAGGTCCACCGGGGGAAGGCTACCCTGGAGAGCCCGGGCCGAGGGGTTACCCCGGAATACAAGGAAACCCTGGACCTCCTGGACACATAGGACCCAGGGGACCCCCAGGAACGTGTCACAATTGTCAATTCATGGAATATTTGCACCAGTTGCAGAGCGCCCAAGATCCTCGCTACAATCCGCATTATAGTCCCAAATGAAAAGCGACTTCGGAGCATCAGAGATTCGAATTTTAGTATTTATTCGCTCTATCCCATGTCCTTAGTTGCGTCTTCGTTATTTTTTCTTTTATTTTATTTTATTTTTTGTTTGTGCTGAGACCGCAGCATAACCTCAGCCACAACAGCGGACTTAGAGGCCATTGTGTTTTTAACGGCTAACCGTTACTAGTTTTGCAAGGTCACCTCGACGCGCTCGCTAAACGTAATTTCTCAGTTTTACAATTTTTAATAAATTAAATTTAATTATTGACGAGCCCAAAAAAACTTTTATCACCATTATTAAATTGTGCGTCGGAAAACGATTATTTTTCTTGGGATTATTTGACGTCGCTTCGACATGTTGACGGTTCAATTTCCAGTGGGCTCAATCGAGACATCTTTTGGGAAAGAAATTGACTATTCTGATTGTTAAAAAATTATGATTGTTGCCTTTTTTAAACGCTGACTTGTACACAATTTTGTAAACACTTATGGACTTAATTTTAAATACAATGTTTAAAGCGTTTATTATTCGTTGACACTAAAACACGGCTGAACGAGCCCGATTGAAATCAAACTTGGTCAAATTCATTTTCGTTCTTCGAGGCGATGTTTTCTCTGTAATTGTAACTGAGGAGATTGGGCTCTTTGTCACAGATTTTTTTGTAAACTCTACAGAGATTGGCAAAATCATCCATATTCAGTGCAAAGGGCCTTGAATTAGGATGGACACCTGATCTTCCCAGAAGTTCCATTGTTAGTTGCGGTCGATTTCTCGGAAAAAGAGTCCTTTTGGTGTAAAAAAATTTTTTAATTTAGATAAAGCATTGAATAAATTAGACAAATAATAAATGCTTATGTTGACTAGCAGCCATCTGATGCTATGTACAATAATAATTAATTAATAATAACAATAATAATAATAACGATGATGATGATAATAATAATAGCTAATTTATAGATTAATTATGAGATCAGCCTGCCCATGATGGAAATACTTAGAGTTGCATCAATAAATTCTCCAGCTCTGATCTGCAAGCTCTTGTGACTACCATCTATAAATGAAAAATGGTAGAAAGCACAGGATCTGTGGAGAGATCCAGACCATATATCATTAGGGAAAGGTCAAATGGTGATAAGGCAAGTGTTTGGGGATTTGATTTAGGAATGACAAAAGAGGATTAGACAAACAATGAGAGCAATAAAAACATTAATATAAAAAAAATCATCAAAATAAATGCTCACTGAAGGCCCCACTTGCACACCCTCACTCTATTCTGAAAAATATTGCACAGTACGTTCTCCACGTATTGGTGTGGAACATCAATTTCCGGACTGATGCGTGGGGTGAGCTGCATTACTGCAACATCATCTTTTGTTGGAGGAGAGATTAGCTTACTTGGTATGGTTAATCTGTTCGTTAAAAAGCCAACGGGAGATGTAAACACATCTGGCAAACTTATTATGCATCAGTGCATTAATGTTATTTTAACAATACAATTTTGCATTTGTTGATATTTTGATAATTTGTTAGACCACTTAAGCCAATTTGTATGTTCAATGCCATCTTAATTGAATAATTGGCAATGATTTGACTAAAACGTAATTGCGATGTCCCTAATTAATAAGACAATTTTTTTTTAAATAAAAGATATAAATAGCAATAAAATCAACGCAAAAACAGTACTTGTGATCCACATGGCACCAGTTTTGGCACATGACTGAAAGTCTACATCTCTTCATATCCATGGCTTTGGCAACCATTTTGTCTGCAACTTCCTTCTGAATGCCAATGGTCAGTGGTACCCTGCCTTTGCTCCAAACACCCTCTTTCAGGGAAATTTCTTTTAGCCATCGCAATATGAGGGCAGTTGAAAAATGAAATGGAATATTGCCAATGATGTGGGCATTTGGTGTGGATTCATCCTCCCATGCTTTGGCAATTTCACTCGGAAAAATATCACGCATGTTGAAAGTGTGTACGTCGTCGTGGTAGAACTTCATCTTTCCATTAGAAAATACTTCGAGCTCCTAAAAATCTCTTATAATAAGTCGATATTCAAAATATATAATTATCTATAGTTTATCAACAGCAACCTCAAGGTGGGGAACAAATGCATCATCTTTTTCAATAACTGATAAATGTGCTGCTCCTGCATCAATCACAGCTTTTGTAAGTACACCAGGTCCTGGATAGACTTCACAAACGTAAATGTCTTTCACATTTCCTAATTGCTTTACAATTTTTTCGCAAAACTTATCATTTAGAAGAAAGTTTCGTTTTAAACTTCTTTGGGAGTTTCGCCAACATAACTGAAGACTTTCACGTACAGAAATTTTGTTCAACAGCCCTAATCCAGCTTTGGAATTCATTACATGAAGCAATATTCAAGCAATAAGCAATAGCGATAATAGCGAGGACCATCAAATGTTGCCCTCAAAACATAAATAGTATACAAATAGGAACAAAAGTGAACTTGATACTAAAATTAATAAAAATCAACATTCAATACTTTTTACGATTCTGATCTAAATCTTATTTTTAGGACAACCAGGCTCACCTATGGGAAAGCTATCTAGGCGAACGAGACAAACCTTAGATAACTAAAGAATTTTAGACCTCCACGAGACACAAATCATGGAATAGTTGCACCAATTTTTTTTTCAAAAATTAATGTTTTATTAACGTTCTTTGCATATCTAGATGATTAGGACGGTGCTCCCCCAGCGGGGTTTGAACCCCGTGTTGCCATCGTGAGAGGCGCAGCCTTAACCGTTAGGGCATGCGGGCGCACAATTTTTTTTTTTTTATAAATTAAATTTATATAATAATTTGAAGTTCATGTGACCTATTTCAGATCTTAGCCGATTGCTAACAAATAAGGAGGCAGGCTCACCATGACGAACAACTGACTAGTTTTGTCGCTGACCCGGGTGATTGCTTTCTTTTGGAAATTACGCTCGTTCAACAGCGTCTTAGATTTATTTTGAAACGCCGACTTTGAAACACTTATGAAACTTAATTTAAGTACAATTTTCATAACATCTGAACACTGAGTGAATCTAACTGACAATTGACTTGGAATTTATAATTCAAGCGAATGTAATTCTGTTCTCCAGAGCAAGGCATTTTCTTGGCTTCTGTAATTGTAAGTGAGGAGATCTGGCTCTTCATCACAGATGCTTTTGTAAACTTTGCAGAGTCTGGCAAAATCATCCATATCTAGCATATAGGACCTTGAGTCAGGATGGACATCTGATTCTCCCAAAAGTCTTTTTGTTAGCTCTGGTCGATCGTGTGGGAAAAGAGTCCTGTTATTTAAATTAGAATTAATGTTAATTTAGAAAAAGTAAAATTAAAAAGTAAATGTCCTTGAGACAGGCACACAAACAAAGGACAAGATGTACGCTAAATCATTCCACCAAATCGGTCAAATATAAAGGCAACAAATTATGTAAAATAAAATCACAAATCATCTGTAAAGCTTACTGAATGCCTCTCTTGCACATCTTCATTCTGAAGTGAAATACATGTCTCAGCAGCTTCTCCACGTATTCAAAAGGAACTTCGATGCCCGGATTGACGCGCGGGACGAACTGCACGACCCCTACGTCAACCTTTGGCGGAGGAACGAATGCCTTGCCAGGGATGGTGAATCTGGCAATTGAGAAGCACCAGTTAATAGTGATTTCGACGGCCAAGCATGGAAGTTAGTTAGATGTTTCCAACTGGTATTAACAACATTTGCAGCCCAATTTGCAATACCTCTACTATGAAGGTAGTGCTATATAAATTGTCTGATCTTGCTTACATATGCTATGTCTGATCTTTAGGAGATGTCAGTCACACAATGACATCATTATACTTTATAATCATCCATTACACTTGCTAGTGATGCATTGTTGTTATTAATGTTATTAGAATATTTAATCAGGTCATAATCATGATAACTTTGCAAAGATCCCTAAGATGCTTAACAAAAATTGTTAAATGATTTAATAAGCAGTACTTTTGAACCACATGGCACCAATTCTGACACATGACTGAAAGTCTGCATCTATTCTTGTCCATGGCTTTGGCAACCATTCTGTCGGCAACTTCCTTCTGAAAGGTGAGAGTCAGAGGTATCCTGCCCTTGCTCCAAGCACCCTCTTTCAGGGAAATTTCTTTTAGCCATCGTATCGTGAGAGCAGTCGAAACTGCAAACGGAAGATTGCCAATGATGTGGGCCCTAGGGGGAGTCTCGTCCCATTTCTTTGCAATTTCATCCGGAAAAACATTGTGCATGTTGAATCTGAGAACATCACCGTGGTAGAATTTCATCTTTCCACCTGTAATTTGGTTGAGCTCCTAGGATATGTACAATTTGAATTATAATTAATTTTAATAAATAAATATATAACTATTTCAATTAATGTCAAACCTCGAGTGTGGGAAAAAATCTGTCATCCTTCTCAATAACTGATAAATGTGCTGCTCCTGCATCAAGAATTGATTTTGTTATTCCACCTGGGCCTGGACCAACTTCACAAACATAGCTATCTTTTATTTTTCCTGCTTGTTTGACAATTTTTCTGCATAAGTTTTCGTCTAGTAAAAAATTTTGCGATAGACTTTTCTGTGCTTTTAGCTTATACAAGCGAACATTGTCCTTTATGGAAAAGTTTTTAATCACGCTCGCTCCAATTTTTGAGGTAGACGCCATTATTGGAAGAAATAATGAAACAAATCATGCAACGATGCGAGTAGTATGTTTATTATATCAAATGTCCCCGAAAACATAAACTCCACAGCAAAGAGTAAAAGTGAACCAATCTAAGTTTAATTTGCAGTAATTAATAATTCTCTTTATTAATATAAATTTTCATTAATAATGTTTACATTTTTAAATTTTGTATTTTAAAATTTTGAATATTATTTCACTTTAGTATCTGCAACTATTTCAACTAATATGAAATGTTATTTTCGTAACCATAATTATGACTCCATTAACGAGATTATTTTTAAAATATATTAATAATGTATGTCTACATATATCGAGTCGATACCCAATGATGAATGTTCAATTAGAAAATCGCATCACTCTCAAATTTTTTGGAGAATAAATACAAAATGAAATTGGATGAACCAATTTACACGGCTGATTGCCAAGCGACGGCTGTTGCTGAAACATTAACAAAAATTGCAGAAAAATATATTTTCGATTCTATAGCCGTTTTGAGAGGACATTAAGTCATTTCAAAAGTCATTAATCAAGATTTTATCGTGTTAAAGTATGAGTTCGTATTAAATTCGTTTCGGTGTGAGAATCTACTTGAAATCCATCAACTGCCCAGTATTTAGTTATTAAATATCCTATGTAATCCGCTATTTTGCTAATAAATACTTATGTAACAACTATTAACTTACTTCAGTCGAATTTATATTCAGTTTTAATACAACAAAACTTCGCGAGCTCAATTTTGTTTTATCTCAGAATCTCTCCAGAAAAACATTCTATTAAAAATAAATCGTAAAAATCGTGCAGCATCCAACATCAAAGTTGCTATTTTTTATATTCTGCAGCTCGGGGTTGTTGTTGCATCTTTTAAGGAAACAAGCACATTGTTTATCGTCTTATCTCACGACTTCAAGGACTGTTACGAAGAGCGGCTTGGCTTTTTTCGGCTGCCTCTCAGAAGGGATTTAGACTTTTATGCTTCTACAAATTAACTTGAAGCAATTATTGCTTTTTTAATTCATTTGCACTCTTCTGCAGTTGTTAACAGGCATCCTGGGATTAAATATTTTTAAGGAGCTGGGAATTCTGGAACGATTTTTGTCTATAAGTAGCATGGATGAAAGATGCTATAATTCTGATTCCTGTTGTTAATTTTCACGATGAAAGAATAAGCAGCAATTTGCTGGTGAGAGTCACCTCTGCTCACAGAACGATGAATAGTAATTATGTTATAATTTTCTCACATAATTTCCCAGCGTAATTATTCAACTCTTCACTCCTATTGTTAGACGGGCTGTATAAATGCGCGAAGATGGCACTTAGTTTCAACTTGAGCTGTGCACTAAATGTCTAAACGGGCTGGCTGTGCTTAATGTTAGCAGTTTTTAATTCCGTCGTTTTAAATTTAGCTTAAAAATTTATTGCATAAAAATCTAATTGTAAATAATAATTAAATTGTACATTACTGGAGAAGATGATTTGATGTCGGGCAATGTTTGCTACGTATCGTAGAACAACTACCTAGACTTCCAGAGAATTACAGAGTAAAATCTTAAATCGTAAATCGTAAAATCGTAAATTGACCCAAGAAAATCAGTGTGAAGATGATAAGTCTTGAGAGGTTCAAATGGAATATTTGTTGCTTCATCCTTCTATCGTTCTGCTGTCCATCAAACTGCCACTGGTACTTGCTTCTCAATGCTGCTGAGACCAAGAAACTCCTGGGTTTGTTTGCAAATAATTACAAATTGATTAACTTGTTATTATTATTCGTAATTAATTTGTCCTACATTTGCATTTTTATCGAAACTATCCCATTCACTCCTTGAGTTGTGATGATGATGATGATGAAGAGTGATGACTTATGGGATATTTGTTGGCGCAAGTTAAGCGCTCGAATGTCGACCTAATGATAAACAGGTGCCATATTTAGCACTTCAATTGAGCTTTTAAATGAAACTCACTCCAAGTGCTTCCTTGGATGATAGTAGTGATGGTGATGGTGATGATGATGATGATGATGATGATGATGATTGATGATGATGATGACGATGATGATGACGATGACGATGACGATGACGATGATGACGATGACGATGACGACGACGACGACTACGATGACGAAGTCTTATGACGACTACGATGACGAAGTCTTATGACGACGACGATGATGATGATAGAGGTGGCAGAGATGATACCGATGAAGATGATTGATAGTGTGGATGGTGGTAATGGCGATGATGTTTATACTGATACTGAATTATAAATCTTTAAGTTGTTGACATCAAGATGATGATGGCGATAACGATACTGATGAAGATGAAGGTGCCGATGGTGATGATAAAGTGTGAAATGGCGAATGATGATGAGGCTGTTTGTGCTAATCTTGAAATGCGAGCCTTCGTAATGAGAAGATCGTTTCGGAGAAAACCTCCTTGAAGCCGGATGGAATGGCGGTTAAAATAATTTGATAATTATAATAAATTGCAAAAACAATAATAAATTGAACTTTTGAAAATATAAGTAAAATAATAAATTAAACTTTAAATAATATTATTACAGTTATTTAGACTCTTAACATTGTAATATTATTGTAATAACAAATTACGCACTTAATGTGTCATTCGTTAAATAATTATTTGTTTTTATATTATTGAGCCGTTTGGCATGATATTATTGGCTCGTCATCGAGCTAAAAATAAGTTTCTTTACGTGTCACGTGAGAATACAAGGGACAGGTGTCCTGTGGAAAGTAAACAAAATGAACTGCATGTTATCCCATCCAATTATGAGACCACCCACGATACTATCCACTATTTCCATCCAAATATGGCCTCCATCATTCATTCATTCGTTCGTTTCTTTTTTAATTCTTTCCTATTCAAAATGGCTCTTAATTGTTGTATGATATCTCGTACATTTTACATAGTCACATAATCACATCGCCATACAGTCACATCGTCACATAATCACATCTTTCACTACGAACCAGAGACTGTTTCAGAGTCTCTGAAAGTCTGAATGTGCCAAGTTGTTCTGAGCCAGTAAATTTAAACATTAAAAGATTAAATTTAAGAATAAAAAGATTATATTTCATAATTAAGATATTAAATTTACGAATTTAAAGATTAAATTGTTTGTCTGTAAAAACTAATTCTTTCGTCTGTAAACTATAAAGTTTATTATTGTTGAGGAGATTCTCCAATGTTGATACCCAGTTCATAACTCGATTACCGCATTTTTCAAAAACTTTTCAACTATCAAATCCTTGTATTGTTATTTAAAAAGAAAACAAGAATTATGTTGCAAATATTTAAATTACATTTTGAATTATTTAAAAAATAATTTTTATCCGAATTCGTGAAGTAACGGATGAGTAACGAGGTAACGAGAACACTCCAAGTAAACATGAGCTGCTCATCCGCATATTAAATGTCGTTTGCTTAATAATTTTTGTATCAATTATATCATTATTAAATTATTTAGTTTATTTAATTATAACTTTAATTATACGAAGCTTTGTGTCGATGTATTAGTTTTGCATGTGGACAATGCTTTGTATGTGGACATGGCTTTGTATATGAACAATGCCTACAAAGCGCTTATTAAAGTATAATTGTTGTTTGAGAGAACCCGATCTAACAACGTATGGGCAAACAAATCGAATGCCTTTGATCTTATTTATTTATTTATTTTCGTTTTAGTTAATAAATTATGATTAATTGTCCGTGCAACAATTAAAAAATAAACACACAAATAAATATGCTAAAGCAATAATTGTCGGAAATGGACGTGTTTGTACATAAAAACATCGGAATATGACTTTAGCTTATTAAACGCGCATCGATTAATGCGTTAATTGTCGGTAGCTACAAAGGATTGAGAAATGCATCCACATACAATGGATTGAAGAATGCATCCACATACAAAGTGTTTAAGAGTGAGGAGTGCAAGCGAAG
The DNA here is from genome assembly GCA_021613335.1 of Whitmania pigra. Classification (NCBI taxonomy): domain Eukaryota; kingdom Metazoa; phylum Annelida; class Clitellata; order Hirudinida; family Haemopidae; genus Whitmania; species Whitmania pigra. The sequence continues at coordinate 2,938,111 of JAJTWR010000266.1, read as the reverse complement.
AAGTTGTATACATAATAATGAGGTTTGCGAATGGATAAAGATGAAGAATTATATACAAAGGAATGAGAAGCGATTACAAATACATACATTATTTAATCATACACAAACAATTGATGGCGATGCATGCGAATATATACAAAGACGTATATATATATACATATATATACATAAACAAATCAGCGAGTCGCACACTCGAAAGATTGAGGATTGCGGATGTATACAAAGGAGTGACGAGGTCATGTTTTGTTTGAAATTGATAACATCTTTAATTTCAACGCCATACATCTTCATTCTTCATCCATTTATCTCTTTGTCCATCCATCCGTCAGTGGAAGCCCGTTTGTTGAGGAACTGTTTCGCTTCAGAAAGTCAACTTCCCACGCAAATAACTCCGTTTTCAAGCAAATAAATTATTTATTGAATCAAGTAACAATAATAATAATAATGTTAATAACAAATATTTTCGATTGAATTAAAGATGAATAAATGTTTTATTGAATTAAAATTTGTAGATTATCTTCATAAAGGACTTAATAATAAAAGTTTATTCGCTTAAAAAGTCATGTTAAAAGTTGGAAGTCTATTTTAAAAAAATTATTTACAAGCACAACTGCATACATTCGCAAAAACAACATTAACAACATTAATAATAATAACAACAACAGCAATGTAATAACAATAATAAAAAAAATATATAACAACAATAACTGAGTGAATTGTCACGTCTGTGATGATCACGAATAACAAGTTGTTCTTTTGTTGTTGTTGTTGAAAGTTGTTGTTGTTGTTAGGTTACGTAACCTTCTCCTGTGAAAGCATTTGAGCAATCATTTCCTACTGGGAAGTTCAGATGTGGTCCACGGTTGAACACAATCTTAATCACTTAATTGGTTGGATGATGATTATGATGAAGATGATGATGACGATAAAGATGAAGATGGTGATGATGAGGATGATGGTGGTAGTGGTGGTGGTGATGATGATGATGATGATGATTATGGCGGTGATGATGCTGGTGATGGTGATAATTGATGAAAGCAAAAATAAGCAGAAGCAATCTAAAATTAATTTCATGTAGTTGTGAATGTGAATGTGAAGTTAGTTATTTTGGGACAGAAAATTTAATTACTCTCTTTTTTGTTTTTATGCTGGAAAATAACATTTATTATGAAGGACGGAGATGAACGAATGGACTGATAAACTGACGGATGGAGGAGTGAATGAATGAATGAGTGGATAGATAGATGGATAAATGAATGAATGGATAGATTGATGGATGAATAAATGAATTAATGAATGGATAGATTGATCGATGGATGTTTGAATGAATAGATGGATGGATGGACGATCGGATGGACGGACGGATGGATGGGTAAAACCGGACTGGCATAAATCAATTTGCAGACTCCAAATTGGCTTCTATCATTCACGTAGTGTACACGTGAAAATATTTAAAACTTCAAAGAACTTCGTGGCTTCGTTAACCACGGTTGGTGGAGAGGAACCTGTTGAGGCCGTTGAGAGGATGATGATGATGATGATGATGATGATGATGATGTTGATGATGATGATGATGATGATGATGATGATGGATGATGATGATGATGATGATGATGATGATGATGATGATGATGGTGATGATGATGATGATGATGATGTTGATGATGATGGTGATCACAATGACCAACTTTATCAGAGTGATCTTCGTCATATTCGCCTCCTGCATCATCATCGACGTCGTAGCCAGGATAATCATCATCATCGTATAGTCGTCGTCGTCATCATCATCATCCTCGTCATCGTCATTATCATCATCATCAGCAGCATCATCAAGTTGTTGGGCAGTTGTTTTCATGTTGAAACTGGACCGTGGATTATGATCCATCCGATACGACATGTACGATCGTACAGGTAAACAACAGGTAAGTTCTCAGGTGACGCGCATGAGAACAGCCAAGAGAAGTCACGCTTTGGAATAATAAACTGACGCTTCCGTACTAAACGGTCATTAATATTAATAATAATAATAATAATAATAATAATAATAATAATAATAATAATAATAATAATAATAATAATAATAATAATCATAATAATAATAATAATGATAATAATAATAATAATAATAATAATAATAATAATAATAATAATAATAATAATAATAATAATAATAATAATAATAATAATAATAACAACAACAGCAACAACAACAACAACAACAACAAACAACAACAATAAATAACAACTTACGAATCTTAAAGACGAACAGATGTTTCAGTATCTTAACTTCACAAATGTAACTTTAACAAACTGAACCATGCCTAATAAAATTCTAAGACAATAACAACGACGACGATGATGGCAATGATGATGTTGTGGATGATGATGATGATGATGACGAGGATGATAGTGAGGTTGTTGTTGTTTATGAGGATGATGCTATTGTTGATGATGATGAAGGAAATGGCTACGATAATCATCATCATCATCATCATCTGTTGAAGATGACGACGACCACGATGAGGAGAGGCACGTGGCATCCATCACTCAGTGAAACCTGGAAATTGTGCAAACGTCAAATATTTCATCATCAGCACTGCCACCATCGCCATCATCATAATCATCATCATCGTCGTCATGATCATCATCATCTCCACACATTTTAAATTGTAATATTAGAAGATTAATAATTATTAAATTAAGTAATGATGTTTGGATGATGTGACAAATCATAATTATTTTTAATTATAATAATATTATTGTTATTATAATTATTATTATTCAAAGTTGACCTTCACATTACCGTCGCATCTGTTTCCGATCTCCGATGATTCACAGCTGGATAATAAAAATTAATTAACTCTCGCTCGTCTTGTGACGTCTCCTTGAGTTGATGATGATGATGATGGCGACAATGATGATGATGTGATGATAGTGATTTTGATGACACTTACGATGATGGTAGTGCTGATGACGATGGAGATGCTGATGATGATGATGATGATGAGAAAGACTACGGTGAAGATGATGATGAGGAGAAGGAAGACGACGCGATGATGACAGCGTTGATACTGATTCATGCAATCGACGTCAAAAATCAGCAAATTGTTTCTTCCCCCACTCGGTCCAACAGATGGCCTAATGTGTCCCATGAAAGCTGATCTTCTTTCTTAAGTAGTTTCCAAGTCAATGGAGCGTGACTGATGACGCACCTTTCACGGATGACTGCGTTCGATGAATTTCTATCGTGACTGGGTATTGTTAGTTATTATATGATCATTATATGGCATAAAAATAGAGAATGGAAAACTTTATGGAAAGTTGTTCAGAGTTATTTTATTCCACATTATTTAATACTTTCTAAAAATATCATATTTCATAATTTAATGTTTTAAATAATTTTCTAAGAATATTACATTTCATAATTTAATATTTTAAATATTTTTAGATCGTATTTTTTTATTACAACTAAACTGTTTGGAAATTAAGTCATATTTTTAAACTCTGCCGGTCACGTGAAGAAATTAATTCTGCGCATGTTCAACAGATTTTTTTCTTTTTAATTTCTTAATTCAAAAAATTTTTAATAATAAATATATATATTTCTTTATTTCAAAATAAATTATATATTTAATATATATATATATATAATTATAATAAATGTAAATACATATATCAATATTTATGTCATCAAATGTAGATGTCGATAACAAAAACAAAATTAACATTTTTACAAAAGACGATATAACTTTGAATTGTTATTATTATAAATTATTAGCAATTTTGAAAAATTCGCAATAAAAAATATGAATTCTTAATAAAAATTCTAAATAATTAATAAAAATTCTGAATAATTAATAAAAATTGCAAGTAATAAAATTTAAAAGATAAAGTACTAAAAAATATGAATAATTACGTGTCGGATGGAAGACACTTGAAGGAGATCTAGTGGAAGCACTGGAGGAAACAATTGCTTCGAAAATGAAGATGGATTGAATCTCAATCTGGTGATCGTTTTTCAAATGACTGGATGAATACGTTCCAATTCAGTGAAGCGGAACTGGAGATTCCGAAATGATTGAAGATTTGCAGCAAGGCGACCGTTGATGAACGGACATTTCCATTTTTACTTTCTAGTCTTCCAGTGTTTGTGGATTTAAAACGACTCCAACTCAAACCACTCATGAATTCATCCTAATCCTTTTGGACGTCATTATGGATAACCTCACAAAAATGAGGCGTTATTTTTCTAAAAATTCCTGAAAGTGGATGAAAATATATATTATAGATATGTACATATGTGTTTATGCATGTATATGTGCTTATGTATGTATGTATGTATATATGTGTTTAAACGTAACATTAATGTTGATGTGCAACCGTGACGGGTATCATTCCAGGCACTCACCTGGAAGAACTTGAACGCGAGAAGTTTTAGGAAAGGAATGCTCTGCAGGTGCTTGATGCGCAGGATTTTCTTGTTTCTTGCCGCGCCTCGACAAAAACAACTTCGATAGCAACAACAACAACAACAATAACACTTGGAGATGTTTTGTTTTGTAAATGATTGTTGCTGGTTGCTTCTTGTTTGTAATGTATTGTTTGTTTGTATGTTTGTATTGCTTGTTTGCATTGTTTGTGTCTAATGTTTGTTTGATGCTGGGAAGGGAAAGATATGAACTTTTGTTTCAACTCATTTGAGTATTCAATGAAGCGTGCATAATTCAACCGTCCATGCATGACCTCTTAATATTTTAACCTCCACGAAGCACTGAGATACGAATCTTCAATTTTTCATTCGCCTGAAAGCAATCTAGCGTGACATTTTGAGGGTGCGCTTTCGAAGATGCCCGGAACGGATTTCTATTGCATGCGAACTGCCGATAAAATATCGATCGATCAAGATTCCTTTTCCATCTTAAACGAAACATCGATTTCCTGTGGGAATATAAGATCGGAGTCACTGATCTGTGACCTCAGTTGATAAATTTACGTCGCGCTTGAATGGTAATAGTGACATGGAATTTGAGGCTTCCATTTAATGGGGTTGAACCGGTGGAAATGTGTTTGTGACACGTCATCACGAATTCATTGGTCAGACTGTTTGGTTTATTTTTAAACATTTTTGAGCAGACGTTCAAACGCAGCACAATTTTTAGTTCCTGTTTTCTCAGATCATCAGCTGATTCGAAACACGGACAATATCTTATTTGCTTATAGTGAATGAATGGTTAAATAATTTTTAATTATTTCTATAAATATTTCAATCGTTAGTGAATTATTTGAATATAAATCGCAAAGTTCTGCTATTGCAAATGGAGTCGATAGTACTTCAGGTAAAATAATTAAATGTACCTTACTGATTGCTTTAATAAAATCTGAATATATTAAAATACAGAAACAAAATAAAGATTTATTTTTATGAAACTTCTTTTAAAATACAAACAAAAACCAAATTAAGGAGCTTAAGTAGGAATATTTGTTTGAGAATCTTTTGAGAAATGTCCATGAGAAAGACTGTCGTCGAGTACGTAAAGCGGCAATTTGTGGTTGTTGTGCATTTTCTCACTGAATGTCCTTTCGTCGCACAAATCAACAACTTCAACCTACATTTTTCAACTCCCACAACGACTTTAAACAACGGAAAAGATTTAAAACCCTTTAAACCTTTTTTTAAAACCTTTTTTAAAACCTTTTAAACCTTTTTTTTAAACCTTTTTTAAAACCTTTTAAACCTTTTTTTAAACCTTATTTTGTTCTTCCATTGCCAAATTGATCTAACTCGGGGCTCGTGATCTCCGCGCCTGTGGGTCCAGGATGGAAGTCTTGATAAATAATTTCTTGGCTCCAAAACACTGGAATGACAAACAATTGGTTCGCAATTGATGACGTCAGAAGAGTTGGTAAATTCATTCGAATTCGTCTCAGGATTTCGAAGGGTTTCACTTTCAAGTTTACATTCAAGTTACGAATGAAGGAAAGTTTTTCGTGTTGATTTACTGCAGCTGAATTCATATGAATTTGCAACTTAGGAGTTATCGTGAATGTGATTGGTGAAATGAATTCGTTGAGAATTTGAAACTTTTAACCGAGGAAGAAATAGAAATGGATTTGATTTCGTTGGTGGTCCGAAGCTGATTGGTCGAATGTCGAACTTTTGAACTTTTGAACTTGTCACTTTATTGAACTTATTAACTTATTGAACTTGTTAAAAATAATTCAGAAAATCAAATTAACTAATAATTAATTAAAATTAATCGACTTTTGGCATTATCAACCCGCTCCTGTGGTTACAGTTGCCAAGGACTTTTAGACCATCCTTTGTTGCTAAGGATGAGATCCAATTACGTTTTAGATTGTTGTTGTTTCTTTGGCGCTATTTTCTCCTAAAGAATGTATGTTACTTGGATGTGATGTCTTCGGATGTGTGACAACGTTTGCATCATCGTCTGCTTGAACAATAACAAGTTTAACCGTTGATATTTTGCATCAAGTTCATGTTCTTGTTTGCACTCATGTTTGACCTCATGACAAGTTGTGACAACAGAAGAGAATATTGAATTTTGAGTTCAGATTCTCATTCAGCTGTTTGCACTTCTGAATACGTGTCATATATTATATCAAATATTTCGAATTTGTTTATTATCTGAAGACAAGAAAACTGATTTAAAACTGAGAAAAAAAAATAACTGGTAAGTGAAATTTTATGAAAGAACCTCTTCATTCATAAAATTAAGCCCACCCGGTAACCCTGTGAGAATGTGATCATGTGACAGTTAGTCCTTCAATCATTACAGACTTTACAATACTTTCTAATTGCGATTAAGAAGTGCCTATCCGGATACATGAGGCACTTAAAAATTCGGCTAAATACAAATATTGGTGTTGTTTGTTGTTGTTGTTGATGTTGCTGTAAGTGTTGTTGTTGTTGTTGTTGATGTTGCTGTAAGTGTTGTTGTTGTTGTTGTTGTTGTTGATGTTGCTGTAAATGTTGTTGTTGATGATGTTGCTGTAAATGTTGTTGTTGTTGTTATCTTTGATAAAAACGTTTCCTTCCAATATTTTTTTGTAGGCGCCTAAGAAGGAAAGGCAAGATTTTGTTTGAACCATCAACAACTGATTAAGTTATCAACAATTAATTTATTTATTACTAATTGATTAATGTTTGCAATGACGAAATTAAAAAAAATACTAATTAAATTATATCTTAAAAATATATTTAATTGGATAAATTATTAATTATTAACAGACGAACAATCGACTCGAAAGAAGTCTGATTACTCATCAGATTATTTTTGATTTAACAGAAATTGATTAATATAAAACTTAAATTACTTAAAGAAATTTAATAATAATAAAATTAATAATATTTAATTATTTTGTGATTATTTGAACAATTTAAAACAACAACCTCAGTAAAAGCAATGGCATCAACATTATAATATTGACGGTTTTGTAATGGTGTTGACGATGGTAATAATATTAATAATAAAAACAAAATACTGATAATTACAACAATAATAATAATAACAATAATTAATATCAAACAATAGTTAATATCAAAATAGTTTTTAAATATCTTGAGAGGAGAAAGGGCGTGTTTGGATAAAATTTCGTTTGTTTAACTTTGAATGTTTCACTCCACAAATCATCTTTGAATTTCAACAAATCGTCAACAGGCATTCCACATCTTTGTCGACTGATAAACAAACTTAAGGATGGATGGATGGGTATGTGGAAGGATGGATGACTGGATGGATGGATGGGTGGATGATGGATGGATGGATGGATGGGTGGATGGATGGATGGATGGACGAACGGACGGATGGATGGGTGGATGGATGGATGGATGGATGGATGGATGGACGAAGGGGTTGACGAAGCATCGCCACTTTGAATGTTGTTCACAGAGTTTCTCTATTGAGCTCGATTTCAACAAGAGATGATGATGGTAATGTTGACGACGATGATAGTGATTGGTGATGATAAAAGTTTATGAAGAGATATAATTCGGTTAGAATCGCTGAAGATTAAGAGCCACCTTAAACCGATGGAGTGCCAAAGAATGTTCAGAAAAGGGAAGCAAAAATACTTCATGTTTGACGGAGAAAAGTTAACATTTGTTTTGGCAGGCAACTTCAAAACCTGTCTGCATGTTTTTGCTTCTAAAGTGACTCATTCCTTTCAATCATCAATTGATGGATCGATCAACCAAGCTGACAACCAGTCAAATTCTCAAGCAACCAACCAACCATCCAGTCAAACTCTCAATCAATCAATCATTCATTCAACCAACAACCAACCAACCGATTATAACAGCGAATCACAGTTCTAGTCCCCATGTCTATATTTTATAAAGTTGTCCTCATTCCATGGACTTCTCGAGGTTAAAAAAAAATAAGTCGACACGTCTGCTCGTGATTCGTCGATGAAGGCGGGAAATTTTTTACGAGGCGATGGAGGGAGTTCAACGAATTTTAAAACAAATTCCATAAAAATTACTTGATGACGATAATGATGATGATCATGATGATAATGATATTAATTGTACTATTACTAATAACAATATTAATTAACAATAAGAAGAATATTTTGTTATAATAATTTCCGAATCTTTCCGTTTTATTGTTTGTTCAGCGGAGCTAACGATTATAAATGTTTTTAATTTTTTCATTATTGTTATTATTATTATTATTATTATTATTATTATATTATTATTATTATTATTATTATTATTATTATTATTATATTATTATTATTATTATTATTATTATTATATTATTATTATTATTATTATTATTATCATCATCATCATCATTATCATCATTATCATTTAACTTTTCCAGGTGTACCGGGAGAACTATTTTACGTGAAGGAGGGAGTGGTAAACGAATACGCACTGGCATTCAACATGAACGTACAACCTGACATCGAGGAGATGCACTTCGAGTGGTTCAATGACGTCACGAATCCATCCACCCCTCAGGTGGGAAAAACCTTTCCGTTTCTATTTTTAGAGAGGCTGGTAAAGTTCGCAGTGTTAATGACGTGATAATGTCGACAGGTTTAACTCCGTGAACTGTAAGTTTGTAAGTTCGTATGCTGTTATCACCTGTTGATGATTACGATGACGATGATGATGAAGGGTTATAATAATAATAATAGTAATAATAATAATAATAACAATAATAATAATAATATTTTAACAACAACAGTTGAATTTTTATTCCAAGTGGAGCCAGTGGTACATCGACTTTAACACTTAAAAAGGTGTTGATTTAAATATTACGAGAGAAAAGATGTACAAGAACAATAGATGCATCATCAACATAATTGTTGTTGTTGTTGATGTTGTTGTTGTTGTTGTTGTTGTTGTGTTGTTGTTGTTGTTGTTACAGTTCTAGAACAAAGATTGTTTTCCAAACATGTTGATGGGAAGGAAGGCTTTGGAAGAGCAGATAATTTTCGAGCTTTTATGGCATAATTTAATAAAACACAATTTAACAAAAACACCGCCATTAACAAGGGGGAAAGGAAATGAAAAACAATAAAAATTAAATTGTCGTCATACCAAGTGACGATCAGAAGCTAGTTGTTGTTGTTGTTGTTATTGTTGTTAGGGCCTGGGACGACAGTAATTGGAGGGAACTATGCGATCCAACAATGAGTGGCTTGAGACTTTTCAATTTTATAGCGCCGAGTTGGCTGAGAGATGATAAATGAGGAGTGAAGGATGAAGAGTGAGAAATAAGGAGTGAGGGTTGGGAAGAGGGGAGTGAGGATTGAGAAGTAGGGAGTGAGGATTGAGAAGTAGGGAGTGAGGATTGAGAAGTAGGGAGTGAGGATTGAGAAGTAGGGAGTGAGGATTGAGAACTAGGGAGTGAGGATTGAGAAGTAGGGAGTGAGGATTGGGAAGAGGGGAGTGAGGATTGAGAAGTGGGAGTGAGGAGACACTTTAGGAGAGACTTGGGAGAGGCGTCATGCCTCGCCAATCCGAGCGTAATTTATGAATATTCTCTTTCAGTGTTTGCAGGAATTCAATTATTTTGATATTTTTAAAGGATTCTTATCCTAATGTAGGATGATTAAAAATATTTTTTAAAACCTGATTTATTCATTTGGTTAATTCCCCAAAGTTAATCTTTTGGCTGACCTTGTAATCTTCCTCGGAGAAAGATTTCATTCAGTTTTCATCTCTGAAAACTTTCGTATTTATCGTGATTATCTTATGTTCCTGTTATCAGCTGACGAGTAACATTTATTTATTTATTTATTCCTTCATTCATTAGTTCATATTTTTTTTTCAGATCGCATATTCGGCAAAGGTCCACCTGTCAAACAATCAGGCAATTCTTCAGCCCTATCTTAACATCCCCAGTCAGGGACTTGTTCCAACAAAACGATCCCGTAAGCGAGTCATCGTTTCGTTCGGAACTATTAAAACTCGTCTGTTTCATTACCGCCAAGCGAATTATTTTTTTATTTCATACTCGAGATGAATAGCATCAGTGGAGGCATCGGTGGAGGAATAGTTGAATGTTTATAGCAAACACGTCAGACCCAATTAAGTCAAATTGGACTGAGTAGCTTTAATTGGCTCCTTACTCTCAA
>JAJTWR010000266.1:2895000-2922500 GCA_021613335.1 Whitmania pigra | reverse complement strand
CATCATCATCATCATCATCATCATCATCATCATCATCATCATCATCATCACATCATCATCATCATCATCATCATCATCAGCATCATCATCATCATCATCATCATCATCATCATCATCATCATCATCATCATCATCATCATCATCATCATCATCATCATCATCATCACGTACATCACTACCACAACTAGAGGCATCACCACAGCTAGAAATATCATCATCACCATTGCATAAGCTGATGTCCTTGGTGAATGTCAACCATTTGTCAAGTTCATGTCGGAAACTCAGAAATTTTTTTAAAATAAAAATCTGTGATTGCAAGAACAAAATTGAGATTGGCCTGTGCATGCCATCTGTTTTCATAATAAAATTACATTTCTGTCCTCCTGTCTTTCATTGGTTTTAAGGATGTTCTTATGACAAAAACATGTTGTGTTTTGGTTAAGTACTTTGTTGTTATTATTATTAATATTTTTATTTATTATTATTATAATTATTATTATTATTGTTGTTGTTATTGTCATCATCATCATCATCATAGTCATCGTCATCGTCATCGTCATCGTCATCGTCACCGTCACCGTCACCATCATCATCATCATCATCATCATCATCATCATCATCATCATCATCATCATCATCATCATCATCATCATCATCATCATCATCATCATTATTATTATTTTCATTAATATTACTATTTGTTGAAATACTTATCAAATACAATTTTATCGACCATCAATGAAATCCTCTCAATTCAACTCCAAGGTTCTGAGTCCCCAGCAGCTGACTTACATGTCTCTGCAGATCGCAAGAGGACTCGCTTTTCTGCACTCGAAGAAGATTCTGCACAAGGATGTTGCCACGAGGAACTGCCTGTGAGTGGTTGGGGGGGATTTTTGGCGATGGATTGCCTGGTGGTGTGAGCAGTTTGTGATTGTAACGATGAGGATGGTGGTGGTGGTGATGATGATAATGATAATTGGGATAACTAATTATTACTTGGTATTAAAAGATGTTAATTATAATCAAACCGATAATGAAGTCGTAAAGATGTTCGTGTTTCAACAGATTTGTAAAGTTTTGCTTGCATCATTATGTAATCTTATAAATAATTTTTCATTATTACATTCATTGTTTAAATGATCAATTTTAAACTTTAGTTATTTAATGATAATTTAGTTATAATTTTATAATTGTAATTATTTAATTATAATTGTTAATTATAATTATATTATTTTATAATTGTAATTAATTATAATTATATTATTTTATAATTGTAATTAATTATAATTATATTATTTTATAATTGTAATTAATTAATTATAATTATATTATTTTATAATTGTAATTAATTATAATTATTTATTTTATAATTGTAATTAATTATAATTATATTATTTTATAATTGTAATAATTATAATTATATTATTTTATAATTGTAATTAATTATAATTATATTATTTTATAATTGTAATTAATTATAATTATATTATTTTATAATTGTAATTAATTATAATTATATTATTTAATAATTGTAATTATTTAAAAACATCAACATTATCCTCCAGTGTCACACACAACCTTCAAACTCGACTCGGTGACAATTTCCTGAGCAGCGACATCTTCCCAGACGACTACCAGCCCACCCAGGATGGGGAATGCTTCCCCATTCGGTGGATGGCCATCGAATCCATCGCGGATTCCAACTACTCGCCTGCCTCTGACATTGTGAGACATTTTGTTGTTAAAATGTTGTGTCATTGTGACATTGTAGTGTTGTGTCGTTGTGACACAGCGATGTTGTGATGTTGTGATGTTGTGACATGATGTATATATTTTAGTTGTCTTGTGTTGTGTCGTTGTTTTATGTCATGTTAAGGAGGTGATAAATTTGGTTTTTGGTCTAATGTTGCATTACTGAGAGGTTTTGTTTGTAATTGTGTGGATTTGAATTTGTGTTCAACGGGTGTGAATGTTGAAATTGTGTTGCATTCTTATTTCCAATAAAGTTAAATAAAGCATGAAAGACAAATAATAATTAAATTAAAAAATATATATTAATTCATAAATTAATTAAGACATTTAAATTCCATGGCTTGATGATTTCATGTAGATTTTTTGCTCTGAAATCGAATTCAAAGAAATGAAATCGTTTAAAAAAAATATATTCCAACAAAATTTTCAAAGTGGTCGCTAGGAGTGCTCGTCTGGGAATTGTTCAGCAGTGCGGAACTGCCCTACGAGAACATCAGTTCCTCAGAACTTGCGCATCACCTTATCAAGGGCTTCAGACTTCAGCAGCCGAGGACATGCCCCAGTGAATTGTTAGTTGTTTTATGTTATTTTAAATATTTATTTAATATTTATTTTATTTTTATTTTGCATTCATTGCTTGTTCTTTAACCAGGCAGTGTTTGATTGGATGGTTATGATTGATATTAATCACTTGATTGCATTACAGAGTTGGGTTGCATGATGATTTGTGATGGATCTAGTTAGCTAGTTAAGATGTTTGGTAAATAGGATTAATATTGCAATGTTGTCCATGTGTTAATGTCTTATATAACATAGCATAATATTTGTTATTAATCTGCTACATTTGCTAATGATGCAACTAGTGGGCTTGGCTGCACGATGATGATGTTGGCGGTAATGGTAATGATGCTCTCGATGTCGATAGTTGTTCTAGGACGTTTGATTGAGGTCCGTCATGAATCCAGTCCTGGAAAACATTTTGTTTTATTAATAGGTTTGCCATGACGTCACAATGCTGGCTGGTGTCCCCAGGGGAAAGACCCAGGATGAATCATCTGTTGACCTTCCTCGTCAACTTCTACAATACGCTGTCGAGATTCGTCTGATTTTCCACCGATACCGATATTTCATTGTCCACCAGTTTCAATCCATCCACGCAGACATAAATCAGTCAAGTGGAAAGTTTTCCAACTCCGCCTATGAGAGACTTCTTTCCGTGACTGCTTCCTCCTGGATGGCGATCAATCGGTCGAACATTTTGTAGGACTGCAAACTCTAGAATATTTCTGTTCCTCGCTTTTCTTTACAGAATTGTAAGAATCTACACTGTTGCTTTTGTACCCTTAGATCGGTACGCAAATAGAATCGGTTCTGAATGTTCATTTGTTTGAGCGCTAATGCTTGTTTATTAGCATCGACTGGCTATCTTGATTTGTTGGAGAAATAAATTGAGGCAAACAAGTGTTGGCAGAAAGATTGAGAGGCGTGGATTTTGTCTGATGGTTTCTTGTCTGATGAAGAGAAATGTTAGTGTCAGCTCCGGATGGTTAAAATGCAGAATGATGAACTTAGCGAATCAATCGAAGCATTTTTTTTTCAATTAAATCTAGGCATCAGTTTTACCCTGGTGCTCTGAAGAGAAATTAACGAGTAATCGTTAACCCCGTGATTTCATTACGACCCCTAAAAACGATGTTTTAAAGGCCCCCATGGTCGGGGATGAAACCCCAGGGGGATGTTCCACTAATCCCGGAGTTTAGCGGCTTGTTGGCAATATCATACTAGCTGGTCGAATAGGGGATCCCTGTGTGGCAATCACACGCTCCAACGGTCCAATGGTTCGTTTCTCAAAGTTTTACCCGCACAACATTTTTCAAATTTTACGAAAGCCCATGGGGAGGTGCTGATCGTGTTAAATATCGATAACCCGGAGTGAAGATAGCCCGGGGATTGAAAATATTTTGCACTCTCCTACGATTCTGAAAATACGGTCGAACTAAGAATAATGCGTTCTACGGTTTGGGAACCGTGAACATAATAGCTCCTTAACAGTCCTTTCCTGACGCGCTGTGGACATCTAAGAACTGGTGCCCATTCGAATTGATAAAAGTAAGCTACTCTCTCTCGCACGATCCGACAAACACAGGTTCTCAAACAAAACCAGAATCGAGATCGTCTTTTCAAGCATTCTCGTGTGAACACAACGCTGTGGAGGTCGAAGATTTCGGCGGGAGACGGAGATGAAAATCATACCACAGTGGATGGACTGCCACCAGACGAGTCCATTTGCGTTTCTGACTCCAACGCTTCCAACAGTTCGTCAGTTTCAGCGGCCAAGGAGGTGCTGTCGAGACATGTCTCCTGCATGACGGGGGATATCTGATCGGTGCCCGAAGAATACGTTCCTGGGCGGTGACAAGCCGGCCGTAGGGAAGAAGTTTTGAATGATTGGTTCGACCAACTGTGGTCAGGGATCAAGGAAGATTCACCCGGGTTGAAGAAATCGACGCTCGGAGCAAATGCCACCCTATTGAACGAGTTTGAACCTGATGGAGGTGGTGGCGGTGGCAGAACTTTTTTGGGGATGGTTTGGTTCACAAACTGACCCGCCGGCGAACCCGATGGCGACGGGGAGCTGATTTTCGGGCAATCTGATATGGAACTTCGATAAACTGCCATGGAGTTATCGGCCGAAGAGTAAGAAAAATTAACGGTTTTCTGTCTGTAGTCCGATTTGGGTTTCGTGAGTTGGAGGAGGGGACTACTGCTTCTCACCATGGGGTGCTTCTGCTCGAGATCAGAGTCAAACTGTTCTCTCTCGCTGTACGATTTCTGGCTGAAGACCGGATGAGAATCAGACATTCTCTTGGCAGCGAGGTTTGCAGTCGTAATGGAGTCTTGGTTCTGAAGCCTGAAGGTGTGGTTCATGTGTCGAAGCGAGTCACTGTTGTTAGCTACGTACATCTCCTGGTCCTTTTCGTACAACTGCTGTTGTTGGTGCTGTTGCAGGGCGTAGCTTCTCCTCATCTCTCGTCGTATCCTGTCCTTCTGGTGGTAAAGTATGACGAAGATGAAAATGTTGAGCAAGAACAGGGCGCAACCCACTCCCACGGTTATCCCGAGGCTCAGGCTGTTACTGCCTCCGGGGGGCAATTTGCTGGCAACGAAGTCATGACTGTCCTCAAAGTGCGTCATGTCCTTGTGATTGGCTGACGAATCAGATGCCAAAACCGAAGACATCGATTTCGAGCTGTCGTGCTTCGACTGCACGCTCTGCTGGTTCTTCGTCGAGATGCTGAGGTGGCCTTCAGGAAGGCTTTGGAAGTTCTTGCGGGATTTTCCGGTCGGTGATGACACCTGGAGTTTTCCGATCGTCTGTTTGCTGAAGTAAAACTTGAAGTCTGATGGTTCCGTGGGCTGCGGTTTGGCTGTGGGAGCTGTCGAGGTCTGATTGATGTCGATCTGGTGTTTTGAGAGTTGCCACCTGCATTACGAGAACAATATCGCGTGATTTAATTGCTAATAATTGCACGAATTGAGTGCTAAAATGTTTTCTGACGAGAATCAATATTACGAGGGTGTGAGCATTCCGTAAGACGTGAATTCAAAGCTGGAGGACATTTCTTGCGATCCTAGAGGGGAAGAAAAAAGACACGGTATAAAACTCGAGTGAAGGACCGTTTGATGGATGGAGATTCAGTTTGTTGTGAACTCTGTACATCCGGGGAGATGCATCGACCGAATTCGCAAAAAAGACAAGAAAGAGTGAAAGATGAGTCTCCTGTAGGATCTTGTAGGTCGCTCGATGTGGAAACAATTTCAGATTTTCAGGATAGAGTTTGAAGTTGATGTAGAATGTCATTCCATTTTACTGACTTGTATGATTTTAATTTTATATAGGTTTTTTTTTTTTAGTTACAAAACGTTGTCAACTCAATTTAAACGCTATTTATTTCAATTATAATATGAAGTCAGTTATTGTAAATACGAGAAATTATTCAAAAATAATTATAATCCTCAATTAATTACATTTCAAAATTAAAAACCGCTTAAAACCTTTGCAGTGGATTGGAATGATGATGGAGATGGGTGTAAGGCCACGTGAATTTTGCCATGGACCAGTGATCGTGTTTAAGTTGAACTTCCTCAAACGTCGATTTGTTCTGATGGTTCTCCAGTTGATGGAAGCGACTGTCTAAGTTGTCGTCTGGCTTGTGCAATTTGGGAATGAGGTCGATCCAGAGGGCCATCTTTGACCCCCTGTAATGGTGTCGAATCTCTGGTGCACCTGCGTCAGCAAGACATGCTCTGCGTCACTTTTAATCATTGAGAGCGTCATCGCGGAATGGAACGAAGCATTGGAAATGCTTGGAGGATGAAAGGATTGAGTGCGAAGTTTTAGCTGATTTGTATATTTATTTTGTTTTTTATATTTATTCTTTTTTTATATTTATTCTGTTTTGTTTCAATTAATTGGTTGCTTGAGTCGTGCTGAATAACCTCCTGCCATGGTGGATCTACGGGCAGCAATCGACGACGGAAGGAGGAAAAATATAAATAGCGAAGGAAAAAAAGAACGAAAGAAGGAAAGAAAAAAAAACAGAAAACAAACGAAAGAGAAAAACTGGAGAGAGAAATTCAGTACACGCCCACCACGCACTCTTCATGAATAATTCCAGCACGTAATACGTGAGACCGTTAAATATTAGCCCAGCACTAAACGGCCAAACTCGTTAGCTATGAGAGCTCGCTTGCACCAAGAACAAACCAAGATCAAACCAAGATCAAACCAAGAACAAACCAAGAACAAACCGAGAACAAACTGGATAAATCACCCTCATGTTAATGCGCCCTAAATGGCGTCTCTGAAAGCCATTAGACAGGATGAGGACGTTTGCGAAGATCAGAAATGATTCCTTCATAACGATTAATCGAGAAATCTTACCGTAGCTCGAATGTTCGTGTGTCCTTGCTCCTGCAAAGAAATAACGAGACAAATTCAACACGAGCGGATGAAAAAAAGGACGCACTTAGAAATGTAATTGAAAAAAAAGTGGAACTTGTTCCTGAAGGAGGATAGGAAATTAACCGAGAGTAAGTTCTTCCATTCAACACGTTTCCAGCATAAATCAGGATAACATGCATTCCGAGACTGCCACACGAGGAAAAGTTTTCTTGTGACCATTTCATGAACTTTCTCGTTATTAATTTCGTTGCGCAGACAAAGGATTCAGAACAGCGCAAGACTTGACTTGTAAATTTATTTAATTCGAAGGAGGACAAAATCGTACAATAAAAAAACAATAAAACACTGACAGTTGGAGTTTGTAGTCAGGAAATCAGAAGTTGAAACTGTTGCATGCAACGAAGAAGGTAAAAAAATGAATTTTTAAAAATATCGCTGTTTATTATTCATTTATTTTATTATTTCAACAGCCACACGCCATTGGCTGGCCGCGATGACAAAGAAGGGAAAAAAAACCAACGAAACGAAATCAGGGAAAATTCATCAAAAATTTGCCTGCGGAGCATCTTGGCCGTGCGGGAAAAGAATCCGGTAATGACTGGCGTTCATCAACCTTGCTGCTTGCATTAGCTTCTTTTCCAGAGGCACAAAGGTGCGTCCAACAGCGTGCCATTCGGGCCACCGCCTTTCTGGATGGCGTGATTTGGATCCGACTGTTTATGTCGGAGGGTGTAAGTGGTCGGCAAGTGGTTTATGTGCTCTTGCTTTTGCCTGAGAAGAGTTGATCGGAATCACTACTGAACTCGTGTGTTTGTTGTAGACTTTGCTTTCCACAATTCCTCCAATACGCATGCTTGTTAATGCTTTTATTATTTTTTTTTTTAGCTTATTTCTTAAATTTTATGATTTCATGAAAACGTTTTTCATCTTTTGAGTTTTATTTCTCATATCTTTCAGTGTTCTGCTTTTGTCAAGTTTCCGTCTGAATTATTAAAACTTTAAAGCTCGTTTTATTTTCAACTTTTCTCGAAAGCATGAAGTTTGATGAAGTGGATGATGTTTCTTGTTATCTCTTTTGAAAACTGCGAGCAATTCCTCGGAGATTCTAAACTCAGAATATTCAGAATTCAAAGCGAAAATAAAATATTAAAAAATAATAATATAAAAGAATAAAAAAATAATACAAAGAAGAAAAATCATCCAAGCACACCTGACGGATACCGAACTCCGATATCCTTTCCAGTATGCAGCTCCACAGAGCCATCCATCACAGAGCAACAACCGCTTGGAATACCAGTGGTACGACTTAGTCTGCGTGAAATCAATGGGCACCGACCTCCTGCATTATACACGAGCAGATGTTTAAGGTCCCTAACGAGCCCATCCCGAATGTTTTACATCCCCGCTACAGGCGGACCAGCTAGCCGTGAAAGCCCTATCCAGCGAGGGAAGGCAGGATTCGGACGGTTCGACCATAACTTTTCCACCTCTAATCCGCCGTGCTTGGTGCAAAGTTTAGCGCTTCTGGCAAAGAATAAGCTGCCCGAATCGACAAAAGCGTTCAGATTAATAAGGCGATAGACGCTCTACTGCTGTTTTGAACCTCGGGTGTGACGGGTTTATCGCTTCACGGCCTGCTATAAAAAGCGCCAGTCATAAGTCTCCCTCGGACGTATAGCGCCGTCCTGTCCCTCATAAGATTCGTCACGCTTCGTCGACCATCGCACGACTGGGCGACTCGACCTCGGTTACGGTTCAGCGAATCATGCGTGACGTATGAAAAAATTTCTGGACGGATGCTTTATTCGCGAAAGACAACTTCGTCCACATCGTGACGGAAAACTCTGCTTTTCTCGCATCACGTTCAAAACTCACCGATAATTCTTAAAAGACCAGTTAAGTATAATTATCGACGACGGATGGTAATTAAATTACTGACTAATTAAATAATAATAATGACTAAAATAATTGCAGATTAAATTAAAATAACAACTAAATTTTTTTTATGAATTAAATTATAATCTAAAATGATTGATAATCACAATTAAATTATGTATAATCATAATTAAATAATTTATAATTTAATTTTAAAATATATTTTGCTTTGATACTTTTCTAAGTTATTAAATAGACTATGAAATGTAATTATTTTATTTAGCTTAAATTGAATTGTTTGAATTATCTTTCAAAGTAAGTTCAAATTAATTTATGAGCATTCAATTGCTCTATCATGACAGCGATCACGAAATAACAAGGCTCTGTCCCCAAACTAGGTTAATTATAATTATAATAATAACATACAAATATTAAAAATATTCATTATATATATTATATTATATAAAATACACTGCACATTATTAAATAAACTAAATAAACAAGAGCCTATTGTAATTGTTATCAACTAAACATTTATTAAGTATTTAATTGCTAATTCGGACAATTACGAATAATAGTAATAATAAATTATGGTAAAAATAATAATTAAAACTTGTAATAAATGAATAATAATAGTAAATCGTAATAAATAGTAGCAATAATAATTATTAATATTATTATATTAACAAACCGACCGAAGAAGGCATACTCTTGTCTGTGAATATCAAACGATGGCCAGTGGACGTGTGAAACGTTGTTATTGTTGTTGTTGTTGTTGTTGTTGTTGTTGTTGTTATTGTTGCTGTTGTTGCTGTTGCTGTTTCTATGGTGAGATGAAGATGACGACGACGAAGAACTTTTGTGGTTCGAGACATGCACGCCATCTTGTTTGTTTGGATTTCTGTGTTTTGAAATAAAAATTATACATTTCATTTGCAATTTCAAGGTTTATAAAGAAATTAATTACAAAATAATATAAATTATAGAAATACATTTTATAAACATCAACATCAGAATCAAAATATTCTTTGTATTATCATTGGCTCATGTTTTTATGAAAAAAATATTTTTCAGTTTTTTCTTGAAAATTGTTCACATTAAATTTTAATGCGTAAACGATGATGTCAAATATTTTTGTATTTTGACGCTAAATTAAATATTACACGAATTTCCCTCTCGGCTTTGTGAATGAATTATTTTGGTGAAGGAAAATTTTTATAAATTAATTTATTATGCAAAAACAGATATTTAAATATGCATAATCAGGTCATTAAATGCATTATTATGTATAGACCTATATATACTTAATATTTATTATAAATAAATATATATTTAGACAACTATGCATAGGCACATAATTATGCATAAGTAGGTAATTAATCATGCATTGACATGTAATGAATTACTTTTTTGTCCTTTGAAAAGATATGGTAGCAGCATTGCCTAATAGGCAACTTCAAAGAAACCTAATGAGCTTGAATATGAAATTAATAATTAAAGAGTGCGAACCCAGTTTTAATGAAAGCCATCCAGTATTTGAGCATGATGAGGGCCTGTTTCTCGTCTGCCATTTTATGGGTCGATGGTCTAAAGGGCTCGACACCCCCATCTACCAGTGGGGATCCAAAAATAAAGGCCAAGTCATCATCGCTCGAGAAATCCTGACTTCCGTAATACTGCTGGGATGAAGACGACGACGACGACGAAGATTCGTGGACGAAAAAGTAGGTCGGCGAGCCGTGTTTGGCGTGCCACTTGGCGATTTCGACCACCGGAGCAACCACCTGTTGCGAAAATCAAGTCAGGAATGTTTTTGACTCCGGATTTGATTGCCGACTCATTGTAAATCTAATTTAAGTGCAGTCCCTCATCGCCACAATTTGATTTGTTAATCACACGTTTTTCTTCGGCAAACTAAATTCAATTTAAAAATCTTTTCATTCTCTCCATCCATCCATCAATCCATCCATCCATCCATCCATCCATCCATCCATCCATCCATCCATCCACCATCCATCCATCCATCCATCCATCCATCCATCCATCCATCCATCCATCCATCCATCCATCCATCCATCCATCCATCCATCCATCCATCCATCCATCCATCCATCCATCCACCATCCATCCATCCATCCATCCATCTCTTCCATTCATCACCTGTGCATCCCCCAATAGATCTGCCATGTGATCTCTGAAAATATTCGAAGGCCTTGGAAATTCCTCGCCTTGGAGCTGTGGTTGATCCCACTCGTTGTACTGGTGCCCAAGAACATCGAGGATGCTTTGGCGGTGGTAATCAAACACGTTCTGGACGTAAGTTCTCAGCTGCGTAAAGTTTAGCGGGTTGGTCGATTGATTGATTGATTGACTGATTGATTGATTTATTGATTGAAGAGATTGATTGATGAAGGTTTTAAAATAAATACGATTTGAATATTTTCTGTTCTGTTTTTATTTTCTCTTAGCGGTTGTTAATCAAAGGCTGTGATTATAAATTTCTGGATTTGTGTGGGCATAGCTGAAAATAAATGATGGAAATTCTCCACATGTCCAACGGAATGTAAAACATCGTCATCATGATCATGATCATCATCATCATCAAACTCGGTCAGAAATGGCGCAATAAATCCAATGAATGTCGAACCATCTTGTTGAAAGTCTCCAATGTTATGCCCTCTCTGAGTGACCTTTGATCCATGAAGGACCAACCCTCGTGGTTCGACACCCCAACCAACAGGTTCGTTTCGGCAAACATGGACTCTGCAACCTGATTCAAAGCAGCAACAACAACAACAATAATAAAGTGATTCAACATCATCAACAATAAGGTGATTCAACATCATCGACAACAGCAACAATAAAGTTATTCAACATCATCAACAATAAAATGAATCAACATCATCTACAACAACAACAATAAGATGATTCAACATCAACAACAACAACAACAATTAGATTATTCAACATCAACAACGACAATAATAAAATGATTCAACATCCTCGAGAACAACAACAACAACAACAACAATAAGGTAAGATTCAACAGAAGCAATAATATCAATTTCTTAAAACAGACATTTGAGAAGTTATTTTGTTGCATCATATAATTTAAAATGTTTTTCCTCTCCTAAAAGTGATTACGTTTGAAGAGGAATAATATTTTAAATTTAAAAAATTTAAATATTTATTTTAATAAATGAATTCTACGAATAATTGTGCAAACTTATGAATATTTCTGTCTGAATTAATAAATGAAACGATAAGCTTTTATTTAAATAACATTCTACTTATGACTTTTCCGTGTTTCATGGTAAGGATTTTTATGTCATTTGTTTGTAAATAATAGTTTTTAATCGTTTTAAAAATTTTAATTCCAACATATTCAGGCTCGTGTAAGGAGAAGAATATTGAGAAGGATCACATGCTTTCTTTCGTTGAGCGAGGCCATTAATTGAATATTAAAAAAAAATATTATAGCAATATTATAGGTGATATTGGTGCGGTATGAAATATTTTAACCTAGAAGCTACCGTTATCATAATCGTCGTCATCATCGTCATCATTTCTCAGTCGAAAACATCATCAATATTTCACGGACCAACGCTGATTTAGTATTTAACGAAGTGCCGTGTAAAAATGATAAGCGGTGGTGATAATGATGATAGTGGTGATGACAAAAAAGATCTTGATGATGATGATGAAGATGATGATGATGATGATGAAAACAAAGTAATGAAAAATTAAAATCAGCCGTGGTACCTTGCTCAACATGCTCCTCAGATCAGTGGGCATTACGCTTCTATGGTCGATTGATGGACCGAACGAGGTCAAGTACTTGGGAGGTTTTGGACTGAGGGAAACCAGGTCAACCACTTTCATATCCTTGAGGCAGTCCAGGTGGCTGCTACTCTCACTGATAGATTCGAAGGACTCGTGTGCTCCGTGCTTGAAGGCCAAGTCGGGACTTGAACCGGGAAAGGAAGGGTAAGGTTCCTCGTTGAAAGTCTTGAAAAACTTAACGTCTGACGAGGGCGGTTGTTGTTCTGAAAACTCGACCGCTTTGAAACGCTGATTGGAACTGCTAGCTTCTTTGAGGTAGCTGGAGCAGTTGATCTTCGCCAGGAGTTGATGAGTGAAGTGAACGGGGAAGTGAGAGAGTGCCCAGGGAGACAGGGCACTGCCACTGTGCATGATGGCGTTCTTGAAGAGATTTTTTCCTGAGAAATATCAGAAACGATGTCTCGGTCATCAATGTCTCCGATAAGAATGGGCTTTTCTTTCCCATCAACATTAACACAGCTATTAATTAGCGTCCTCAATGTCACCGTCATCATCATCTTCTTCGTCGTCATCGCTATTGCCATCACAATAATCATCATTCCTCACTTACTTTCAGTGACATCTCTAGACAGCAATAAATTTGAATGCGAAAATATTTCAGAAAGCCAAAAAAGCTTCGACGAAAGTCCAGTAATGCGGCCCATGCATTCATTCATCCATCCATCCGTGCATTCCGGCTACTCCGACGACGTAGGAAATGATTGACAACTGATGACACATGAGGGAACCAGCAAATGGATCAGTTTTCTCGGGAGGTTTAAACAGAAAGTGAAAAGTGGAAAACGGTAAGGCAGTCATGCGTGACTGAGTGACAGGATATGAAGATGGTCGGATGATCGTCACACTGTCACATCGTTACAACAGCACATCATCTTTACATCGTCACATTTTTTTAATGGAGTGAATTCGTTTATTCAAAACTCTAAACGAAAAACCATAAATCATGCACATAAAAAGTCACAAATTGAGGCTGTATTCCAAGGGAATTTAATTTCCGTCCAGGGGATAACTTGTTGCAGAGTACGAGAGGGTCTTTAGATAAATAATAATAATAAATAATAATAATAAATAATAATAATAAATAATAATAATAAATGATTAATTGAGATTTAGATTGCAAACACTCTATTGCCAAAGACATGAGAAAATGTTGATGACAACATTTGAAAATGAAGAAAACACGACAAAACAAGTGATAATGAAACATATAGATTAACCGAGCAGTGCTGTGACAAAGAAAAAGCAAGGATAATAAAATGATTAATAAAGTGATGAGGAAATGTAAAACTCAACAACTGGAGAGAATGAATTTTTAAAGAAGGGATTTAAATAATGAGGAACTGTTTACAGAGATAAGGAATGATGGCAGAGGAGAGAACAAGAGTGGACCTTTACAACGTATGGAAAATTCAGATCTGAATTGACTGGATGATTTAAGATTGTAAGAGTGGAAATCTGAATATTTGGAAAACATATTATTAAAGGACGAAGGCAGCAAGTTATGTTCATAATTAAAATGTAAAGAGGTAAGTTTGGAATTTATTGATCTGATAAATATTCAGAAATTCATTTAAAATAAAGAAGTCCTTTGTATGAGCACGTAGATGGAGACGAAACATAATGGGGATTATTCTTTTTTGGAGATTGAGTAAAGGGATAAGTTTAGTTCTTAGCGATAGATTAATGAAAAGTATAGCATAATAAGAACTGATCTTTGATATGACACCAGTGTTTTTTGAAATTTTGGAGGCAACATAATTGATATGCAAAGACCAATTTAATTTATCATCGATAATAATGCCGAGTAATTTAAAAGAGGTAACATGTTTAATCTGCAAGTCGTTAATGCTGAGAAGAATACTATAAGTTCTATCCTTACTTTATCGACAAAACAACATGAAATTTGTCTTCGATATTTAAAGACAACTTATTAGCTCGAAGTCATATGTCAACATGTATCAACTCGCTATTAATGTTAATAATTAATTCGTTAAGATTTATGCCAGAGGCAAATTTATTTGTATCATCCGCGAATAACAAAAATGTAACCATGAAAAAAGAGTGGAGGATGTTTAAAAATTCATTAGTAGGTTGATTGCTTTCAATTGCTACTAGGTTAATGTCAAAGTCGCCCATTATTACGGTCTTTTTGATGTCTTTGATCATGTAAGACAAGGATTCTGAAAATTCTTTGTTGAAAGATTTTAAGCTTTTAAGAATTTCCAGGTGGGCGATAAATAAATGCGACGACAATGTTCTCCTTTCTTCGTTGAATTTATAATTGAAATTAGATGACATTCAAAACCTTCAAATCTCCAATCATTCGTGTCTCCCAGGCTCCGGAACCTGTTTTTCGAAACAAATTTATAACCAGGTAGAGGATCACCATTTTTCAGCCAAGTTTCACTGACACCGAGGATCTCTGCATGACAAGAAGATAACAGCAATTTCATTTCCTAGAGTTTATTTGAGATGCTTCTGCAGTTAATGTGCATTAGAGAAAGAGCTGATTTACAAATTTGGGCATATCTTTTTTCGTGTAACATAATTTGCATACTCGTAAAATGCCGACAGGGTCAAAACCGGGTCAAATGAAGAAAAATCAAAGTCCGCCATTTTTTTCAAATTTTCATGTCACTTAAAGATGAATTTATAGTCTCTCAACACAATGCTCTCGGAACAGTCTTTATGTAACCATGTTTTCGTGCAATTATTTCAGTGTCGCAACTCTTCAAAAGACGCAATTCCTCAAGGGTAACGAAAGTCGTATTCACAACATCAGCCAAATCTGTCGAAACATTGTCTAAATAGTCTGGGTCAATAACGGAATCAAACAAAAATGAAAACTCATCTTCTTCAGGAAACAGAGACTCCACGATGAGAGGAAAAGAAAAGAAAACAGCAGACTTCTAACAAGACGAAGTTAGTATTTCCCCAAGTCAAGAAGGTTGTGAACTCGAGTTGGCCCCGAGTTTTCACCTCTCTTAAAGTAAACGTGACCATTCCATGCTGATGAAAGTTTTTTATTTTTTTATTCTTTAGAAATTCTTTTTCCTGACTTTGGCAAAGATTTCTGGGTTTGACTTGGTTAAGTGTTCGTTGATGATGATCTTTGACAATCTATCCTTGTGCATGGCTTTTCTCAGAGCATAGACTCTGTCTCTGACCATCTTTGAAGCAAAGATGACAACTATTGGGCGAGGACAACTTTTGCTGGGAATCCTGTAACCAGACTGTATGTCGCCCTATGAGGTGATTACGATAGGTTTGGAGTTGCAGCAATTGATTACTGCCTAAAATGCATCTCATCGATTCATTCCTTGTAATAACTCGTCTCATGGTTCTCCCCAGAGGATGTAGCGGATGACCACTTCGGCCAAAGACGCATCAGGCAATCCATAGATTACCAGATCGTTGGATCTCAGCTGTGTTTCGATCATGTCTATCCTTGTCTTGAGGCGATTGATTTCCCGCTGAGTTCGTCCACCTTTCCAATCAATGTTGTCATTTCCTCTTTGACCGCAGATTTAATCAGTCCAGACATCTCCTCTCTTATCAATTCTCTTATAGACTTCAAAATCAGCCAAATTATCAATTGTAGCCTCATCGAACTCCTCGCATTCTTTCGCGACATTTTACAGGGGAGTGTCGTATAGCGAGTACCAAACAATGGAACAAACGATAGCCACGCAAAAAACCACTACTAGCAAAAATTTAATCACCGGCAAAAAGCGAAAAACGAAAAACGACGAAGAGTCAAATGATACTAATTTTATCGAGTTTTTTTTTTAAAGAAAAACAGTAGAATAAATAATAATAAATAATAAAAATAATAAATTAATAGTAAGCCACAACATTCGACCTTTCACGCTCGCTCGCTCAAAACACATCGCCACAACAACACATCATCGTCACGTCATGAAGCTCATCTCATTTTGTTTTTCACTCAATTTAAACACGTCCTCCGGAGTAATATCTAGAACATTTCCTTCCGTTTATTTTTGTCACTTCCATAATCGTCGTCGCCGTCGTCGTCGTCAACATCATCATCATCATTGTCGTGATCGCAGTCATCATTATTATTAATTTTAGTAATTCCAAAATTTTACAAAACGACACCATTTTTTAATCTCCAGTCTTTTCATTTCGAAATGAGAAACAACAACAACAACAACAACATCAATTATACTCCCTGACGTGATGGACACGCCTCCTTGTGAATAGAACACCTCCCCTAATGATTCCATAGTACGAATGCTAATTAGCTAATTATTCAAATTAATGTGCCTACTAATAAGTACACTACACAGTAATAATAATAATAACCACAATCTGAGACTTATGGTTTGAACTGAAACTCAAAAAACCCCACGTTTTTACCTTTCGTCAAAGGTGATACCATCAGCAAGTTGACAAGCACTGCCCCGTATCTATGGCCAAAAAGGCAGATGTTGTTTGGGTCCCCGCCAAAAGCCTGAATATTTTCCTTGACCCAGTGGAGACCAGCCACCAGATCCAACAGGGCGTAGTTCCCTGGGGCGTTGCTGTCCCCGGTGCTAAGGAAACCTATGAAAGGATGGACAGACGGATGGATTGATGGATAGGTGGACGAATTTTTAATTATATAATGTGTAATTGTAATATATAACAAAAACTATTTAGTAACATGTTATACTAATAAAAAAAAATAATATTAATAATAATAACAATAATAATAAACGAAGTTGGTAAATAAAAAATAATAATAATAAAGAACCATCCTTCCGTGTTTTATTCGGCCTGCAATGTTAGTTCGAACACGTTGTTTCTCCTGAAATATTTCTCCGGCGGGATTTAAGCAGATGGAATTTCAAAGAGTACTTCCATCGCTTTCTGATCTACCCGGAATTTCAACTGACAATAAAACTCATAATAATAATAATAATAATAATAATAATAATAATAAGAATAATAATAATAATAATAATAATAATAATAATAAGAATATAATAATAATAATAATAATAATAATAAGAATAATAATAATAATAATAATAATAATATAATAATATAATAATAATAATAATAATAATAATAATAAATAATAATAATATAATAATAATAATAATAATATAATAATAATAATACTAATAATAATAATAATAATAATAATAATAATAATAATAATAATAATAATAATAATAATTTTTAAATGGTTTATGAGTTTATGGAATCAAACAAAGAACACATAACAAACCAAAATCGAAGGCACGAAATAAATTCAAATAAACCCAAAATGGCCAGCCGTAAGGAAGTACAAGATAAAGAAGCAGCAATTAAGAATATAAATTCTACTTAAGGATCGACATCATCAACATATTCACCACAGCTATGGGGTATTTTAAGGGAACGAGAAATATTGATGACTTCCAAGCGGCTGTTTGGGAAGAGGCTCATAGATTGCAATTTAGAAAAATTTGTGAGTGATGTTGAGATGTCATCGTTGGTTACGGGAATACTACTAGCTATATTTTTTTCCAATATGAGAAAAATGGTGATTAAAAAGATTGGCATTATCTGCCGAAGCAAGTAATTCATCCTTGTCATTAAAAAATGAAACAAAAATTATTTTTGACGTTAGACTTACATCCAATTAAAAATTTAATTAAGACCCAAGTTTTATGCATATTTGCGTTGGATTTGTGTTTAAGGAAAAGTTTGTCATAATAAAGTTTGTTTTGTGGCTAGTTTGGTTTTCTTGAAATTGTTTCTGAAAGAAATAAAAGCTTGTTTGTTAAGATCTGTGGGATGTTCTAGGAAGGTTTCATAAGGTTTGTTTTTGGTTTGGCATGATTTTATCAGGGATGATTAAGAATTTCAAGCAACCATGGACATCCATAATGAGAACCTATAATGAGACACAAGAGGAAAGGATTCATTATAAAGTCTTGAATAAATAGAAATAACCTTTGTGTGAGCAGAATAAGAATCATCATTTGCTCAATCATTTAGCACAGAAGACCAATCACATGAACCAAGTAAATTCTGAAACTTATTTTTACAATTGGTATTGTTCAGTCGAATTTGGTTGTGTTTAATATTTGAATTATCAAATTTTATAGGAATTTGTAAGAATATGAGAAAACGGTCAACAATATCAACAATTATGATTTTTGGTATGCAATTGTGAAGAGGATATTGCTAATTATAGATTGAGAGTTAGATGCAATTCTGGTGGATTTATTAAAAACAGGTAACAGAGAACAAAAAGCAACATTGTTGTAAAACTGAGAAGTTTATCGAATAGAAGAAGCAGTTAATAAATCAACATTGAAATCACCTAGTTTGAAAATAAGTCTGTTACTAAAATAATTTAAAAATTTAAAAACTTCAGATTAGGTATTTTCATTTTATAATCTGCGTGTCTATACATAACGCCAACTTAAATATCTGATGATTTACATTGAACAATTTTTAATGATGATGATGATGATGATGATAACAACATAATTGTTATGTAATATTTCTATAATATTAATAACTATTTATTAATAATAATAAATATATTAATAGATTGATTAAATTAAATTTTAAATATTGAGGTTAGTAACTCTAGACATTTCAGTGATTCTAAATAATATCCAGTCATGGCAGTCTTATAAATTATAATTATGAAATAAATTCTTAAATGAACGCATATTATAATTAAGTCACGACTAAATATAGTTTGTACTCAGGGCGAGGTACATAGTGACGGCAAACAAACTTCAAGCATGATTGACATCCAATAATTGTATTTTTTTAATATTTGAATTCCATATAAGATTCTATCAAAGTACTGAATCGAAGTCATGAAATTCCTATTGCTTTAAGAAGTCCAGGTGTATTAAAAATTGGTGATTATGTAAAAAATTAAATAAATTATAAAGTAAATATTTTTGTCATCTGCAAGAAATAAATTTCCATCTTCGTAAAATTTGTCTCCGCCTCTCGTCCTGGCAAAGCTGGAATTTCCTTCCGGGCTGCGCAACATTTCTTTATATCCGGCGACGCCATTTTTCTCGCCCGTGTCACGTGATGTTTGGAGTTTTTTGTTTGTTATAAAGATTGTTTGATGAAAAGTACTATGAAGGAATGGATAATAATAATAATAATAATAATAATAATAATAATAATAATAATAATAATAATAATAATAATAATAATAATAATAATAATAATAATAATAATAATAATAATATAATAATAATAATAACAATAATAATAATAATAATAATATAATAATAATAATAATAATAATAATAATAATAATAATAATAATAATAATAATAATAATAATAACAACAATAATAATAATATAATAATAATAATAATAATAATAATAATAATATAATAATAATAATAATAATAATAATAATATAATAATAATAATATAATAATAATAATAATAATAATAATAATAATAATAATAATAATAATAATAATAATAATAATAATAATAATAATAATAATAATAATAATAATAACAATAATAATAATAATAATATTAACAGCAAAAACAATATTAACAAAAAAATCACTAATCACAAACCTAATATTCCGAGTCTGTAATTTAACGTTATGACGATGACGTCACCGAAAGCCGCCATGACAGTTGCGTCGTAAGCATTTCCTGTTCCTATGTCGTACGAATCTCCGTGGATGAAAAATACCACTGGAAACTGAACAGTTTCGTTTTTATCTGCAGAACGAAAGTGAATTCCACAATTAAAGCTTGCGATTAAATTTTAAGTTTTATTTAAATTTTAATCATTTTGAAGAGAAAAATTCTTATCTGTGACGTCTGCCTTCCAATCTCATCATCTTTTGATTTAATCGGAAACATTTTTACAACATTTTGATGGCAGAAATACATGTTCGTTCGCAACATCAATAAATTTAGATATATTACTTTCTAGATAAAAGCATCCAACAATTTAATAGAAATCATGATGACGACAACCTCGATGACAATGACGATAATGATGACGAGGATGATGACAACGACGACGATGGCGATGACGATGACAATGACGATGATGATGATGATGATGATAAGGATGGCATTGAGAAGTAAATGAACGGAAAGAGGTACACCCACGCGTAAAAGTTTTGCCTGTGAAATATAATTAATTAATTCAATAAATTACAACATTATATTATGTTAAACCAATAAAGAAGAAAAGAAATGGCAAAATGAAACAACTAAAATTCTGCATGTATCGAATAAGTAATTGATTAGTCATATTTTCATAATTACATTAAGCAATGTATGTTCTAATTAGCATTAATGCTATTCTTTATGTTAACGTTAATGTTAATGCGGCTTTTCATGAATAATTCATTCATTATCCTTTCTTTGAACTCTTATTCCTTGTTGAATGAAGATCATTAGCACTTGTATAGCAAACGCGCCATTCAACTGAATAACGTGACGGTGATGATGATGATGATTAATTTAGGCGGGAAAGTTATCTGACGACCGGACCTGGTACTGAGCGCGAAGACCTCAAGCAGTTGTGATTGCGTGAGTTTGTGAGTCGGGTATGGATTTTATGACTCGAGCAGATAATAATATCCAGGTTTCTCTGACCTTGTAACCTGACCCTGATTGGGGTTGAAATTGATTGCATGGATGGATGTACGGGTGGATAGATGGATGGGTGAGTGGGTGATTGGATGCCTGTATGGCTGTATGAACGATGGATGGATGGATGGATGGTGGCTGAATGTATGAATTGAGTGATGGATGGGTGATGATGATAATGCCCTTTATGACGCTATGTTCGTATCAGCTTGCTTAATGGTTGGCAATCTGCTTTTTATTATGTCGGTATAAATTTATGAATAAATCCGGATGATCAGGTGTACGGATTGAGAGACGGACTGATGGATGGTTCGGAGGAGATGAATGAATTAATTAGCTCTATTTATTTCACGTATTATTCAATAGAGCTAAATAGTGTGGCAATATGGTTCAATTTTCTCCAGAAATTAGTAAATAGAAAATTTATAAAAAAAATCGAGTATCTAAGAATTAATGTAAGAATTATAAATAATATTGTAACTAGGTAGAGTTTGATTTTCCCTTAATCCTCTCTCCTATTGGATGGAGGCGTGGTCTTGCACAGATCTTTGAATTTTAAATAATAAATAGTTTTAAATTTAGAATTCTAAATAATGAATAGTTTTAAATTTAGAATTTTAAATAATGAATAGTTTTAAATTTAGAATTTTAAATAATAAAAGTTTTAAATTCAGAATCCATTCAGAGCTCGTCTTCTTTTGAAAAATAATTTTTTTTTTAACGTTTCAATCATTTCATTTTCTAAATTGTTCGTGAAAATGGATGGATGGATGGATGGATGAATCTCCAATCGAGAAGCTTAAAAACGTTTGTAAGTATGAGCGATAATAGGGGACTCATAAACTTCAAAGGGAAGATATCTTACGGTACTTTGGCTCGACAGTATAACTCAACCTCATAACTTATTCATGACTTGGGCGAGTGTAATTCATCACTAATAAAAACCTCCCGAGCCCAAGTGTGTCAGGGGGGTTATCGATGATGGTGGTATTTTGGGGGTTAGATTCTGCTGGGCCATGCATAACGGGCCCGCAAGCCCTAGCCGTGCACTTGCTGACCTTATATTTTAAGCGTCGTGCTTCAGACGTCGGAAAGAAAGTCGCACGCTTCGTTGGCGTTTTCTTAGGATTCCAATCGGCGCAGAAATGCATTTTTGACTCCTTCATTCACTCGCTCTTCCATCCATCTCGACTGCTTCTCCGGTTGCTAGGCAACGCGGACTGACTGATGCACATCCCAGGTTGGGGAAACATGTGATGGAAATATTTGCAGATAATTTTTTTTTCCTGATCTTAATCGCAAGTTCATCCAAGCGAAGCCGTTACTCAGTTATCCGTTATTTACTTCGTTACGTTACTTTAAGTGCTTTCACTCATTGCGCAGGTCGTGCAAATGTCAGCGCACACGTGACCCGCGGCTTCGAATTAGGCGCCAAAGTGAACTGCAACGTCAGCAGGAGACGCGGAAGTAAGGATGCCATTTTTATGACGTCATCGACACGTGACGCAAGTCCTGTTATGACGTGGCGCTGACGAGAACCTTTGTCCGAATTATGCGCAACAGGTTCATTGTTCTGATGCTGCTATGACGTTTCCTACAGTTGAATTTCCGAGATTATTTTGAAAATATAAAAATAATAAAATATATAATAATAACAAAAATGTAGGAAATAATGAAGGAAACTGTCGACAATAAAAACATTGATAAGAACAGCGTGAAGATTTTGATGCGAGTTTCGATAATCGGACTTGATGCCTGTTTTGTGATTGGAATTCCACTCAAGGCCAACGTGATAATAACGGATGATGTTATTATTATTATTAGTATTATTATTATTATTAGTATTATTATTATTATTATTATTATTATTATTATTAGTATTATTATTATTATTATTATTATTATTATTATTATTATTATTATATTATTATTATTATTATTATTATTATTATTATTATTATTATTATTATTATTATTATTATTATTATCATTATCATTATCATTATCATTATCATTATTATTATTATCATTATTATTATTATTATTATTATTATTATTATTATTATTATTATTATTATTATTATTATTATTATTATTATTATTATTATTATTATTATTATTATTATTATATTATTATTATTATTATTATTATTTTATTATTATTATTGTTGTTGTTGTTGTTATTATTATTATTAAAAGTATAATTTAAAATATAGCCTTAATTATTATATCTTACGCTTATTTACACAATTTCTTCATTTATTCACAAATATGCATATTTAAAAATAATTCACGACCAAAATATTCACATAATTCATTTTAATGACTCGAGAATATTCCTAAAAATATCGAAATTATTTGTAAAAACAAAATTTTGTTTGATTAATAATTCATTGTTAGTTATTAGATCATAAATTCAATTTCAATTTCCTATTTTATTTTCTAATATTTCATTACAAGCTACAACTTATTATTTTGATAATTGTAATTTATTATTTGTTATTTTATTATCATTTATCATTTATTATCTCGTGGCACGTAATCGAGGAAGCTATAATGAAGTATACGAAACTACGAAAATACATCCTCTGAAGGAGAAAGAAGATAAAAAATCACAAATCGATGTGCAAATGTTTCAAGCTTCACCTTCCTTATTGAGACATCAAGATTTGATGAATTATCGAGCATTAAGTGGATAAATAAGGCATCCTTATCGCCGTTAATCGAGCTTAATATTATCTTCATCATCTTTGTCGCATCTATATTCGTCAGCGTCGTCGTTATCATAATCGTCATCGTCGTCGTCGTCGTCACCATGTCGTCAGGAATAGAAGCATAATTAACAATTAATATTCATGCTTAAAATATTCATGAGGTTCATCAATAAACATGTGATTAATTTAGTCCACGAGATGCTCACAAAGGATTGGGTAAACGGCTGAATGAATGGACGAATGTGACGACAATGATAATGATGATGATGATGACGACGACGATGATGATGATGATAATGGTGGTGGTGATGATGATGATATGATGGTCCAGTAATTAATCCCAAATGCGTCAAAAACTTAACTTTAAATTTCTACAAATCATCAGCTAGTGGAACTTAAGAACCGTAAAAACATGCCCTGAATGACTGAGTACTGAATTTATGAATTAATTATATTAATTACTAATTCTTATTCATTAATTATATTAATTACTAATTCTTATTCATTAATTACATCAAAACATTTAATTACTTGTAATCCTTCGATTGAATTAAATTCTCTAAACAATCCGTATTTATTTTTTTGTGAGGCAATAATAATTATAATAATATTATAATAGTAATAAAAATTATAGCATCATAAACCCGTAATAAATCTGCGCTACATCATGTAGATGATGATCATAGCATGGTTTTATGCAAATGTTCACCATCCATGGGTTGCTTATCGCAAAGATTCG
The DNA here is from genome assembly GCA_021613335.1 of Whitmania pigra. Lineage (NCBI taxonomy): Eukaryota > Metazoa > Annelida > Clitellata > Hirudinida > Haemopidae > Whitmania > Whitmania pigra. The sequence goes on along the minus strand of JAJTWR010000266.1, from coordinate 2,898,003 downwards.
CTCAATTGGAGCTGGCAAAAGATGGAAAAATCGAGATTATGGAGAAGAGGCTGGAACGAGAGAAGATTGGTTGAAATGATTGAAATTATTGACATTGGTTGAAATTACTACCGAGGTTGAAATTACTGGTGAGGTTGAAATTATTGATGGGTTGAAATGATTGGCGAGATTGAAATTATTGACGTGGTTCAAATTATTATTGTGCTTCAAATTATTGGTGAGGTTGAAATGGTTGGTGCGGTTGAAATAATAATAACAGCCCGGTTGAATCGGCCGCTGATTGATAGACGTGCGGACGTGATAAAGCGACATGATCGATGAAGGATTAAACGCTTGAACGAACGAAGGAGAACGAACAATCCGCGAAACAAACGGATACTCTCAGAGAGGAAAGACGATCCAAAGCAAAGAAAGAGTTCCATGCAAACAAACCGCAGCCCTCGTCCGTACAGAAAGTTTAAAAAAAAAGTCCGTCTGATGTATTAATGCGCGGAGTGATACCTCGACGCAAAGGAATCGATAAGATGGGCGGAGGAAGACAGTGTGCTGAGGTATAGGAACCCATAATTGTTCCTCATACGCCTCTGTGACGTCACGTCCAGTTCCAACACTCGATTGTTTAAAATTATTTACCTCCGACATGAATTTATTTCTCTTTCAAATGTCTCTTTTTTCGCCTCGGAATGGAAAAGTGTAAACGAACGTGAATTTGTAATGAGTTCGAAGTGGTAAAAGTGGTTAGCTTGTTGTTGTTGTGGTTGTTGAAAATGTAATTAGTATTTTTCACAGTCCTTGTTGCTGTCACTGTCGTTGTCGTTGTTTATACTTGTACAATAAATATAAATATAAATATAAATATTATTATTACCATGTTCGAAAATATTTATAAGAAGTTGCTTTTCTTGTTTTTTTAATATTTTATTCAATTAGTTATTCATAAATAATTATATTTATCTAGAACAATTTATTTTATTCACGACTAATGTTGCATTTTACCGTTCAATAAATAGAATTTGAAACAAGCTCAACATATTCCAAATTGTTCAAAAATCATCGTCTAATTTAGTGGACATTTTTGAAACATATTCAACTCAGAGACATTATATTTTGAAACTAAAACAACAACTTAATTAAATAAATAAATAAATGAAGCAGAAAAATAATTTATTACTTCATCAATATTCCAGTCTCGACCTAAATTCCCAACAGAAAAAAAAAACAAAACCAAAGATTTTCTAAAAAAAAAAAAGAAAATATCTGACTGCATTTTATTTCCTACTGGAAATCAATTGCACACGTCACTTGGAAGGAGACGGTGACGAGGTGGAGCAAATTCCATCGATGACCAGCGAGGATTTCTGATATTTCTTGCCATTCCTTGCCATGAGGCACTTTCTTTCCAGGCAACCATCGTTTCAGGAATTCTTTCGCTTCTGTCCGAGTGAGCGTTTTTAAGGTTTATCTACGAATGGGAATGCTCAAGCTTCCTCAGCTCGCCTATCCATTTACTCATCCATCCATTTAATCATCCATCCATCCATCCATCCATCCATCCATCCATCCATCCATCCATCCATCCATCCATCCATCCATCCATCCATCCATCCATCATCCATCCATCCATCCATCCATCCATCCATCCATCCATCCATCCATCCATCCATCCATCCATCCATCCATCCATCCATCCATCCATCCATCCATCCATCCATCCATCCATCCATCCAATACTTATATTCTCAAATTGTGATTACGAGTTTTTATGGAAAAGCAAAGAAAACTTTCTTAAATCTTAGTTGTGTGCCCCGGAGGTTATTGAGCAAATACGGTTGCTGTTTAAGCATTGCCTTCCTTAACGATAATTCCAACAGACTTGTTTCTATTAATAAACTGCATGATATTATAATTCAATTAGAAAAATAATAGTAATAGGAACAATAATAATTTTAGTAATTACATTAATAATCATTGTTATTGCAATTACAATAATAATTTAATAATTATACTAATGCATATTAATGAATAGTAATATTAATTTAATGTTATTATAACATATAACAATAATATTAATAATTGCACTAATAATAAGTTTTCCAAGCTGATATTTCATATTTTGTTGAAGTTCAGCCCAGCAATAACTCCTCCAGTCATACTGGAAACTTTATTTTCCAGGCTGTCAATAGATGGCGCTGGTGTCAGTCACTTTCTGTTTTACTGGAATTTGTGTTGTGGCCACATGTTTTGTTGAATGTTCAGAGGTAATTTTGTGGAATTATTCTTTGCATTTGCATGAAAAATGTTTAATTAAATATATGAAAGGTCTGTGCTAACTGAAATTATAAATATCATTATTATTATTAATATTACTATTTCTGGATTTCGGAGGTTTAATATGAAGTATTAGGTAGTTCAACTCATCAGAATTGTTTAAGAATCACATGGAAAGAAAGATGAAACGCATCTAATTGGGTAGGTTGAATAGATGAACTGGAGATGATGGATGGACGGATGGAAAATAAACAGCGGATGTATCGATAGATGATTGGATAGATGGATGGATAGAAGGACTGGATGGAATTAACAGCTTCCAAAACATCTCCGCAAAACACATCGACATTAACGCAGAACGCGCATGAAATCAATTTGTACGGAAGTGAAAAATTGACGATAAACCCTCACGGACCTAATAACCACCGGACACTTTATCATTCACGGTCGTCGGGGCTTTTACGGTATGACTGGCGAGCGAGGTTCCGACTTTTAAAATAGCAAATCGCTTGACATCCGCCCGGTTGAAATTAAGGAACTGGAATGGTTGCCATGGGCACTGACACCGGGAGACGAAATCACTCCGCGTATGACGGTGGAAAATAATTTCCAGTCTCGTATTTCTTCAAGAAAGGCAATCCAATTGAGACGCTGGAGATGATTAAATGTCTGAAAATATCCGTGAAAGTAGTTTCCAACTCCCGACGGCGATAAACAACACGGCAGTGCACACGC
>JAJTWR010000266.1:2850000-2890000 GCA_021613335.1 Whitmania pigra | reverse complement strand
CGATGATGATGATGTCATCATTGACTGACATCTCTTCGATACTATAGAATATCAAGGTCATCTCAATTGAAATGAGTACTGAACTGAAGAAGAGTTCAAAGTTCAGAGTTTGGAAATTGTTAAATTAAGTGTGATGAAGGAACGATAGTAAACTAACAACAGTATTAATTAGGCTCTGAAGTCGTTCATAATCGTCATCGCCATCGTCACCATCATTGTCATCATCATTATCATCATCATCATCATCGAAAGATATGCACTTATTATATTTATTCAGATGATGTTCATCATCAATTGTGCCTGGAACAATTTAAGTGCAATCATTTTCAAAGTAATTTTGGAATTAATATGTTCTTCTCTTATTTTCTTTTTTTTTTGAAATTTTTAAATTATGCACCGTTTTACTTTCTGTTCGAATTTATCGTGAGAATAATATGATTTTATTTCATGAAATATTGAAATGACGTCACTTGGGTATGGGAAAGTTGTTGAAAAACAAATTTATGTATTAAAACATTTATTCATGAATATTTAATTTATTCGTGAATATTTAATTTATTCATGAACATTTAATTTATTATTTAATCAATATTAATTTATTTATAAATATTTAATTTATTCATGAATAATTAATTTATTTATGAATACTTAATATAGTATCACTTGAATTCCGAAATAACTAAAAAAAATCAGAAAAATAAGCTGAGCGATAATTTATAATTTGAAATTTGATAATAATTTAAAATGAAATTTGATGATAATTTAAAATGAAATTTGACAATAAGTTAAAATGAAATTTGATAATAATTTAAAATGAAATTTGACAATAATTTAAAATGAAATTTGATAATAATTTAACTTAATAACTTAAATTAAAATTAAAATTTAATTTAAAATTACAACTTAATTTAAAATTATAACTTAATTTATAATTATAACTTAATTTAAAATTATAATTTTATCAATTAATTTTATTTCAAACTATAATTTAATTTTAAATTAATAAAATTATGATTTTAAATGATAATTTTAAATAATTATGAAATAATTTCATTTGATTTTCCGCTGAATGAGCAATTATTTGTCACTTTTAATCTTTCAGGTGAACATAACCTCCGCCTTTGCCTGTAATTCAACGATACGCGAATAACAGCTTTTAATAATGATATGGATATTGTAGTCTTAATAAATAAAAATAAATAATAATAATATTTTAATAGTAATGATAATAATTCATGAAATAATTAATAGAAATTATGAGAATTTACAGTTTATGAACAAGAAAGGCCAATAACACCGCAGGATTAGTACGTGATAAATAACGCTTTTGCATCCACATGGATAATTGTGTTATTATTTATTATCACCAAGGTTACCAGTAAGATTTTTTAATAAAGCCCAGATCGCACGATCAAAAAAGCCAAGAACAGCCCAGATCACATCAAACCAGCTTTTATTGTCAGTTATTTTTTAATTACGATTCATGTTATTATTTATAGCCATGAGATCCCAATTCAATAAAGATTAGATTATTAATGAAACAAGTCATATGTTATGCCAATTCTTGCCATGAACAAACTTGGAAAATTTCTGGAAATTGCTTGTTTGGGTAACATTGTTATCATAACAAGCATTGAGCTCACGTCCCAAACAAGAGTTTGTTAACCACTTTTGACAAACTTCGCACGCAAAAAATTCTTTCGCGAAAACCGAGTGTGTTCGGCCATAACAGCCGTCAACACTAGCTCAGCTTGAGTTATTTAATCTCGAATTAAAAGCTCGCTACAAGTTCCACAGAACTGGCCAAAATCCAAAGCTGTACCTCGGGCCTTCATGTTTTTCACGTGTTTCTGCGTCTGCTCATGACATTTATTAATGTTATTCAATAAACACGAACAAACTTTACATTTTACTCCAAAGCGATTGTTGAGATCTGCTCGCATCCAATCCTTTAGTTCGATGTCAACAAATCCTCATTAAATGCCTGATTACAGCACATCTTGGCTTTCTTTCGAGGTGGATCAACACTCCAAGCAACTGGAAAAAAAGACTTTCCATTGTCCATTGTTGAAAAATCAATGTGCAATTTAGTAAGCGTTTGCAAAGAAGGCGGGAAATAAGGAAGTCGAAAGTGATGAAGATTCTTTATTGAAAACATCAACCAAAGAACCTTACAGAACATTATTTTTACCCCAAAAATTATTTTTTCCATGAACACTCAGATTTCCAAACATAAAACCTAGAAACCCAGATTGGGTGCAAAATTAAAAAAAAAAAAACCAACTAAGATCTTGACTTAAAAACTCAACACATCAGGTAACCCTGATTATTATTTTTTCCCTGTATTTGTTTTTCTCTGCCAAACAAGATTCAACAATTTTACTGATTAATATAAAAACATTAAATACTAATATTTAATAGTAATGATAATAATGATAATAATAAATAACAATAAATAATAATAATAATAATAAGCAATAATCCACTTAAATCATTAAATGTCTTCAATTAATTCCTAAATTTATTGGACCAGACGTACGTCGGTTCTATTTTCTTTGAAAGCTTCAAAGAAACAAATAAATGGTCTCACATATCTCCTTTAAAACCTTCGTTGACAACTGTGCAATTAACAGTCATTAAGTCATTAATTGATGTAATTAGATTTAAACAATAACGATAACATTATGAAAATAATGATAATAATTGCGAGTAATAATAATTATATTCGCTTTGCCATAACATTCACCAGGGCATTCATTTAAAGCCATAGAGATTCAAATACGTCTATTTGGAATAAATCTGGCATGCCTAAAATTACATCGGAACCTACAAGAATTTGAAATTGGAATTAATTGCAATGAATTCAAAAATGATTGATGACTTTAGAAAAGTAGTTCCATTCACAGTAGGAGAAAGCACTGAGTACTCTATTAGTCGGATTCGAGGGTAAGAAATCCAGGTGTAAATCCGGGAGAAATACCAGTTTTGAAAGTGGATGTTCTAAAAAAACTAGGAACAAATTCTCTCGCCTGGAGATGGAAAGAGGAAGGCATCGAAAATGATTCTTGATTGCAACAATTGGCAACAATTGGCAACAACTGGCATTCTTTCACGAAGTCATCGAGAAAAATTATCCCTTTTCATGTTGCCAGTGAGCGAGACTTATGGCGACTGAAATTTCCTATTAAAGCAGATTGTTTTTTTTTATTGTTATTTTATTTTATTTTTTTTATTTTATTTTTTGTCATAGTTTTTCTATTTAACTTTTTCTCTTCATTTCCTCCACTTGAAATAGTTTCTCGAATCTTGAGATTAAATACGAATTAAGGTTCTCGCTGTGCATTTTTCGAAAGTTTTTTATTATTTAATTTTAAATTTAGATTTACCTGTTTTTTATTATTTAAATTTAGATTTACCAGTTTTTTTTTATTATTTAAATTTAGATTTACCAGTTTTTTTTTTTAAATTCCTAGGCGACATTTTATGATGCTTTCAAAAGAAAATGATGAGGGCTTTTATGCTTTCAGCATCAGCAACTCGGCACGATCTCCTCAAATAGGTTGATTCTCAAGGGTGTCAGTTTCCGAGACACGAAAGGAATTAAAGAGCGGAACACTGGAACCTCCATTTTTAATGGTTGGATGGATGACTAAAAGGGTGAATGAGTGACGGAGTTGATGGACGAACGCATGCATGAAAGCATGGAAAAGTGGATGGATTGAATGACATCTACTAGACGCGGCGGATTGGTTATGGTAGTTTAGTGATTAACCAATAAACGAATGAGTGAATGTAGAAAAAGAATATTAATAACAATTCCAAACAGTCACTTGAAAACATCTATTAGACCCTAACGAATCTCCGACAATGCGAGGTACAGGGCAGCAGCAGTTAAAAGAGCATAGTGGTCTTTTGAAGGTTACTGGGGCTTGCAAGATTTAAGACGAGGGTCAAATGTCGGGTCAAACGCTTTTAGCTCTTCCAGGTCTCCGCTGATCTGATCATTTGTGGCGTCGTTTTCCAAGAGACGCTGTTGGATGAGGCGATAAAGCGCTAAAGGAGGATTCAGCTCAATTTTCCTAAAATGCCTATGGCAAATTATAATATTATAATATTAGCGATGATGATGATGGTGATAATAATGATAATAACAATAGTAATAATGATGACGATGATAATAATAAATTATTGTTTGCTAATATTTTCCTTTCATAAATCATTAAATAATATTGTTATAAAATAAAAATATTATAAAAGTCCGTTCTTGTTTTTATTTTTTTTTAAATTTTATTTTTAATTTACAGAAATACGAGTAAATTGCTAAAAACAAACAAAGCTGATGTTGTGAGATTTATGAGAAATATTATTTAATAAAAATTATTTTTAGTAAATTTGGATGTAATATTAATTATTAATTATTATTGTTAGATTTGTATATTGCCGTATTCTTATTATGATTATTATTTGTATTATTATTATTATTATTATTATTATTATATTATTATTATTATTATTATTATTATTATTATTATTATTATTATTATTATTATTATTATTATTACCATCATCATCAACATTGTATTATCATAATTTCATTTAATCATTCAATTCTTAATAGCAGCCAATTCATCAAGGGGGCGAAGATATGACAAGGAAGATGCCAAAATCCAGTCAGGAAACTTCAAGTCACGTTGCAATTGTCAATGATTTGACGCAGAGCCACACAAACCTGAGTTTGTCAAAGCACAGATTCATATTCCTTGGAAAGTAGCTGGAATCATGGATCACATTTTGACTTTCTTTCAGTCAGGATTTGTGCGAGTAATAAATATTTTCTGGAATAATTTCAGAGTGCAGGAAAAGAAATATTATTTGATGGAACCAGTTTTTGGATTTAGTGGCCGAATTTTTTTTTTGTTTCGATTTCCGAGCTAAATTAGTTTCCAATATTTCCGCGGAAAAGTGATTTTTTACGAAAAAATGTTTTTTGCTGCCGTACGGAAAAATGGATAAATTCATAAATTGACGTGGACAAGGATACATTCACTTTCATTTAATCATTTACTAAAATACGCTTAAAATATGCCTATATTATGATGTATTTAGTTTAAAATATATATTATAATATATTTAGTTTTTTTTATAAAATGAATATTACTGTATTTTAAGCTATACATTACAATTTAAAATATATATTATAAATTAGTATTTATTGAAAAATAAACAAGTTGGTTGATAAAAACTTTCATTTTAAACGGCAAAAAATGTTTCGGTCATGAAATGCTTTCTCGACCATCAATGAATTCGCCATAAACTCAGAACTATTTGCTGAGTCATCCATCTTGATAAACTTTGCCAGGTTGTAATGTTTTTCTATTTGGAAAGGACACATCACGTGTTTTGATCGGTATGTCTTCTGTGCATATTTAAACACTGCATATTTAAACACTGCATATTTAAACACTGCATATTTAAACACTGCATATTTAATCACTGCATATTTAATCACTGCATATTTAATCACTGCATATTTAATCACTGCATATTTAAACACTGCGAATATTTTAAAGCAAATATTATTTTTTAGTTGGAGGGCAGGAATTTTATTGTTGGGATAAGGTAAACACAGCAAATTAAAAATAAAAATTAAATTAAAAAAATACTTACGACTCAATGATAATTGAAGTTTATTATAAACAAACAAAAAATTGGAAGGAATGCAAGTTTGTCTGATTGGTAACAACTGGTAGAATTTTATAATAATATAGTTTTGGTTCCAGGCCAAATGCTATAAATATTATAATTATACAGTAGTCATTTATATTATAAATATTACTATTATGAGGTATTGGATTTATATTATAATTATAAAATGTTATTTATGTTATAAAATCAAATCGTAATTACCAAGACAAAAGAGAAGCTTTCATGTTTTGCAGTTTTACAAAAATCAACTTTGCACCTGTCCTCAGTACTAATGGAGTGTTCGTAATTTTACAAAATTAAAAAAGATTTTGATCTCTTTCCAGGATGAAGAATCCGGCAGCGGATGAGAGCAAATGCCTCCTCGGGACGTCGGGAATCGTCAGTTGTTTGCACAGTTATTCTGTTTCCATTCGTTTGTCACGTTTCCAGAACAACTCGAAGACAAATTAGGTGCATTATAAAGTGAATGGGCAGAATGAATGACATCATTATGAAATGAATGAATGAAGGATTGACGCCGTGACGAGGCTGTAACTATGCTTTACGGCGTTTGATTATTGCTATTGTTGTTTGTCTCCGAGGTAGATATGTCAATTAAAGGTTTTAAAAAGTAATTTCTGGAATCTGTCATTTAAGACGAAATTCTGTCAGAATTATAAACTCGAACTCTCCCGAACTACCTAACTCGAGCCTCGGGCTTAGAAAATGACAATGAAGACGAATTTCCTCGGAGAAATCTTTGAAAAATTGCTAGAACATTTCTTAATGGAGTTGTGTTCTCTGTTACCGCTAATAAATATGAAATATTAGGAATTAATCTTTTTAAACAAATATTATCAAAATTTTTCACATAAATCTTACAAATCATTAATAAAATAAAAATTTGAATGGAAAGTGGCGAATTCTTAAAAAATTATGCTTTAAAATCGTAATTTATAAATAATTACAAGAACAATTATAAATAATTACACATAATTATTTCAATGAACAAGTATAAATAATTAAGGATAATTTTTTTAAATAAATTTTTCAAGTTGACCTTCGTTTCCAGTAAAAATAAAAGCCCTCATTGGACATTTGAACTCCTGTGAAATATTGCAAGTGGGAAATTTGTTTGCAATTTATTCAGGCCTTTATTTATTTTTATGACCATTGTTTTGCCGGAATTTTTTAAATTAATTTCTAAATTAAAATATATTCCTTATACATAAAATATATAAAATGATTTCCAGAATTAATGGAATTAATTTTTTTTTAAATCAATGAATGTCATTTTCTCTGCAGCAGGGTAGCAATTACTGAAACTATCTAGAAAATCATTTTTCAAGTTTCGCTTATTTTTAAATTTTAATGAACTCTTTCAAATCAAGGGAATCATCTCTTTAAAAATAAAAAAAAACAAAAATCAACGGAAAAAAAGGTTCCAATAAAATTTACGAAGGCGGAAGCTGAAAGACTCAGGCATGTTCAAAGAAAGACGATACTGAATACATTTACAGAATCGTTTGGCCGACCATTCATGGCTGCAGTCTGAGATACTTACGAACAAATACATTTACGGCTGAATTTCTTTTTAAAACAGAAGAAATAGCAAGGCTTATGTGTCAATGTTAGATGCATGAATGCTCTGATTCTGTGTCTTGTAGATGCATAGATGCATTGATTCCATGTCTTTTAGACGCATTCATTCACTGATTTCATATCTTTAAGATGCATTGATACATTGATACATTGACTTCACGTCTTTTAAATGCATTGATTTATTGATTTCATATCTTTAAGATGCATTGATGCATTGATTTCAGATTCGCAAGGGTCGACAGAATCTCGTGCCATGTCAAAAGAAATGCTTGCAACTTCCCTTCTGCAAACAAATTCTAATCGCAAAAACGGCATCATTAAAGATTACATCGTCATGACTAGTTACTATCATCATCATCATCGTAGTAGTAATCAATTCTTCAATATAATTCTGTAATTTTACCGTCGATCTATAATTCTAAAGTAAATTTGTTTCTTTAAAAATTATTATTTGTAAAAAAGATGATGACAAAAATATTATTCAGCGAATATTTATTTTAATAAAAAAAATTACAGATAATAAAAAAAACCATAAACCAAACATTATCTTAGACACCAAAATGAATTAAAATTAATGTCCAAAAATGAAACAAATTTAAAATGAGGTTTGTTTTCATAATGAAACATTATCCTCTCGCTAATCGCTTGCGTTTCGTTACAACAACAAACATTCAACAACAACAACAACAACAACAACAACAACAACAATAAACACTCAACAACAACAATAAACACTCAACAACAACAGCATCAACATCAATAAACACAAAAGCAACACTCGGGCAAGATTTACAAACGCAGATTATAACATCCGCAGGGAGCGAATTGTCTCATTGTATTCCTACGCCAAGCTGATCGCGAATCACAGAAGTCAGCCAAAACATATACAATGCTGTTCCAGTATTCCATGTCCTCGGGGCATTATATCTGCTGGATATTATTTGGAAATATTACCTCTTGGAGATGAGATTAGGTCATCGGTGACATCTCAGTGGTGGAATAATTCCTTAAACTCGACAGAACTTCATCCCTGTGATTCTTAAGTTGGAAAGCAAATCGACAATTTGAGATTGATTGTCCTGCAAAAGCAAATATAGAGAGTATTGGAAAAATGGAAAAATGGAAGGATGAAAGGAAGGAAGGAACGGAAATGAGACTCGGCTGAGGGTCTCTTGATTTATGCCGGGGGCTGCTTTCGATTCGAGTGAACATCGGATGTGCGTGAGGAAAGAAATTTGCAAACACCCAATCAAAACTTTCATTGATCTTTTCTTGACCACAATCACCGCTTTTCCTGGATCAGTTGAACCGATATTTCTCAAGTGCCCGAATGACTCCGAGCGTTGCTAAAACTTACGGGCATTATAAAACATCGAAACAATGCCGTTCGGGAAGAACCGTCGAGACTTAAATAATGCTAATTCCAATGTTTTATTTTAGTTGAGAGGCTTTTTTTTTGTTTCTTCTAGTTCTTAAAAAAAGAGAGGTTTTCCGCTCCAGTGAGAATGAGAAGAGTTTTAAGGGGGGCAGACGGAAACACGTTTCGCGGTTTCTTCACGCACCAGTGATTTCATGCCGGTGGAATTTGAGAGTTTGAAGATGAATAATGATGTGAAAAAAGTCAGAAAAAAGCATAAATTTAATTTAATTTTAAAAACGCATTTTAATGAATTTTGGTCCGAAAATAACTTTCAATGCGACAGAAAAAGAATCATGGCGGAGACATTTTTAAATTAATAATATAAATGTCAAAGTCATTAAATGCATTAATAATTAAGTTATTAAATAAATAAAATTAATTTCAAATATAAGCATATTAATAGCAAAATAAAATTAAAAATAACGAAATATAAAAGCAAGTTTTATTTCCATTTCTGTTCGATGATGATGATGATTGCGATGATGATAATGATGGATGCTTCTTTGAAGGTTTAAAATGTCACGGAAAATGTAATAAATCAACACGTTGTGGAATGTTTTATTCGTAAAAACAAAATAAAATTAAATGCAAAGAAATTAAATTTAAATACAAAAAATTGAACTTAAATGAAAAAAAAAACTATACTTAGTAACTTAAATTTAAATCAAAAATATTTAAATAGTTATACGCCAATGCTATTTAATAAATGTTCTTATTTCGCAAATTAAGTTCGACTTAAGTCAATGGCGTAGCTAGGGTATTTTTCGACCGGGTAGGAACTATGCAATTGGTGCGGCCCCCTCCATAGACCCCGTTTAATCACCACATTTTTATATTACACATTCGAATAATGAAAACATTTTAATGAAACTTCGGGGACATATGTAACTCCACTATGCCTAAAAGAAAAATTAATCAAATAGTTCTTAGAGTAATAATGCTGTAATGGAATAAAAACAATGATTAACTTAAACTAGTTTCAGGATTCAACAATAAACCAACTGAGGTCGGTTGGAAATATTATCAATTTCTCTGTCCGTGTGTTTGTCCTAATTTTATTTTAGATTAACATTTTACGGAATAACTACCAATAATTGAAATTAAACTACTTTTGTTCTACTTGTCATGCAATCGTAATAAATTATAATTTAGCACCGAGAAATACTGTGATCCTGAAATCTAATGTCTAATGAAACATACTCGCACGCTATAACACATCATCTTATTAGCGAATGTGGGAGTCATGTCTGATTGTCTTCAACCCAACCAGGACAACTGGAGAAATGCCTGACTTGACCAGCAACAACAAACATGCTCACTGACACGTCAAATCTTACAGTTATCTCTTGCCAAGATTCAGGTCCTACCGAGGAAATAATTCATCTGCTTCCAAACCTTCACGACACAGAATCATTAATAGAATTGAATTTTGGAGTTTTACAAAAGGGTCAGATCAGATGAACTCAGTAAAGACACAGTAATGACACCAAAGTATCTAAAAAATAAATTATATTCTGACACAACAAACATTGGTCTATGTAATCAGGAAATACAAAATATTGATTAGATATAATCCACATTTTAGAAGATATTGCCGTTTTTAAGTAATCACCCTAATTTTCTTATCAAGATTTTTTCGAAAATCAGCAAAGTTGTTGACTCATAATCACTGTGTCATGAAGTCATAATGTGTCATAATCATTGTTGTAAATGATATAAATTATTTCAAGCTATTTGTTGTGTCCCAGGCTGTGCATTTTGTTTTTTTTTCGTTTTCTACAGCAACTTGGCTCAAATCATCATGAAGCTTGGCAGGTTTTTGCTCCAAAGATTCAATACCAGTTGCTACTTCCTCAAAATTCAAGATCTTGAAAGCGCATCTGTAAACGATCGATTTTTCCAAGAATGGCATTACAGAAAACTATGAAGTTAAAATTAAATACACCGGTAACTGTTTTGCATCTTCTGTTTTTGGTTTAGTTGTTTAGACATAGTTGTTTCTTCCGATAATAATAACATAAACCAGTCCTTCAAGGATAGCTTCAACAGTTTCTGGTCGTGCCCTTTCAGACTCCCGCTTTACTGCGATTGGCACAAACTTTTTTAAACTCGTCCATAGTGGGTGGCAGACGTAATCAAACATCTGATGCAGTCGCTGGAGTCATCTTATGACCGATTTGTGACCATTGTTCGGTTATTATTATGTAATGTTGTATGTAATACGAATAATATGAACACGTCATGTGGTTCGAAATGTGACTGCATGCAACTCTCGGGAATTTTTGTAAGCCGGAAACTGTTGCCGCGAATGAATCATTCTCTTTTACCTTTCATTCATTTGTTCCTCCGAATATTTTTTAAGTTTTTTTCTCTCAGTTCAAATGAAACAAAATTTTAAAATAGAATAAAAAAGAGTAGAATTTAATTCTAAAAATGATGAATTCCGAATGGTTCGCTCGATGTTGTTATCGTAACGGACTCAACTGCGCGTCGTAATGCATCACCATGGCGACCAATGCATACTGGAGGGGTCATTTTGAACGAGTTGATGAAATTAAAATTTAAGCACTAAATGAAGCTAAAGGACGTATCCATCCGTCCGTCCGTCCGTCCGTCCGCCCATCCATCCATCCATCCATCCATCCATCCATCCATCCATCCATCCATCCATCCATCCATCCATCCCATCCATCCATCCATCCATCCATCCATCCATCCATCATCCATCCATCCATCCATCCATCCATCCATCCATCCATCCATCCATCATCCATCCATCCATCCATCCATCCATCCATCATCCATCCATCCATCCATCCATCCATCCATCCATCCATCCATCCATCCATCCATCCATCCATCCATCCATCCATCCATCCATCCATCCATCCATCCATCCATCCATCCATCCATCCATCCATCCATCCATCCATCCATCCATCCATCCATCCATCCATCCATCCATCCATCCATCCATCCATCCATCCATCCATCCATCCATCCATCCATCCATCCATCCATCCATCCATCCATCCATCCATCATAATTCATACATTAATTCATCTATCCAGTCAAGCACACACGCTGTTGATGAATTGTCGTACGCCACGAATGCACCGGAAGTGCATTGGAGGAGCCTTTATTTCCTCGATCTTCTAAGAACTCATTTCTCCTTTTTATTCATGGATGAGTTCACTTTCTCAGTTCATTTACGTTTAAAACATGAAAAATATCCTCAACATATTTCAAATTTTAAACAAATTTAAATTCCACTTACTGCGCTAAAGGCTTAAATAACATTTACATTAGTTGAATTATTTCAAAGCTGCTATTTTTTCTCGTATTTACGAATTTATCATAAATGTTGTTTCGTGTTTTTTTAAATTCACATTTAAATTGGAGCCTGTTAATCTTCTGAACCTGAGACTGCAAGTCTTATTGGATTTTTGCGGAGACGCGTGATAGCAATTTCATGAGGAAAAACGTAATAATGATAATAACCATGATCATTATCATCCTAAATAATATTAATAATTACATTTATTATAATAATAATAAGTACAATTATTTATCCATCCATCCATAATATTACATAAAAATAATTACAATTATTATAATAAATACAATATCATCATCATCATCACTCATTATCATAAATAATAAAAATAATTACAATTATTATAATACATATAATAATTTTCATTTTTAAAAGTAGAAAAATTGCATCACGTACCGCGTTTCATTGGATGTAGCATCAGCGTCAACGTCAACCCTTTGACATCGTCAAGACATTGTAATATGCAAATGGCATATAAATATTAATAAAAGTATTATCATAATCGTTGTTTAAGCAAAGGGACAGATTAAAACAGATTGGAAAAGTCAACAAAACAGATTGAACTTGCGATTTAAGATGGCGATGAGGATGACGACGATGAGGATGACGATGACGATGATGATGATGATGATGATGATGATGATGATGATGAATGCGTCTAAAACTGCTTAAGGAAATTACCTCCGCCTATGTGACAACAATGAAATTTATAATATTATTGTTGTTTATAACATTAACATATTGTAATTATAAAAAAATTAATAATAATAATATTAGTAATATTTATAAATAATAACATTATTCACAATGCTATTATAATGAAATAATAATATTATATAATAAGAATGTACATTATATTAATACAAAATAAATATATATAAATTTATAAATAATAATATTAATATTAAAAATAAATATGTATAATTTCATATTTTTTGGAGTTTGCCAGGATTTTAAGACTTGGGAATGTATTTGGACACACACCACAATAATCTGATGATTAATTGCCAGTGTAAACATTGGAGATGATGTCGATTGCAATCGATGACGATGACGTTGATGATGATGATGGTGACCATGACTATTAACGATGACGATGATAGAGAATCAATGGATTTCTCATAACTCTTAGATTTTGAGGATTTATTGTTTCTCCTCGATTTTCAATTTCTAAAGTAATACCTGCAACAATTTCTTGCATTTCCGTAACAGATAATTTTTTTTTTTTTTCAATATGAATCTTCTCGTTTTACACAATTTTTAGGTGTCATGTTTGGGATTGGGAAGTCATCCAGATTTCTAAGTCTGCACACGCTGTAAGTATTTTGAGTTATGCTTTCTGTTGCTTTTGTCTTGTTATTGGGATTGGTATGCCCAGCTACCTTTCTTACATTGTTCTTTGGACCTAAGTTGTCTATTGTCATCTGGAGTTAGAGGAACCTGAGGAATGTTGCATGTTGATTTTATATCTTGTTTGCTGTGACTCATATGTTTACATATATTTATTAATTTTATTTTTATTTTTGTAATACTTTTTTAATAGATTTATTCAAACTTTTCTCCACTTCATTTTCCATTCCCTGACCTGATCCCATCCCATTTAAAAATGTTTTTTGTTCTTTTTTATATTTCACCGCAAAGAATATTTCAGGTAGTCCTTTAATTCTTATGCCCCAACAATCAGCATGTTCTTTCAGAGATATCTCATGTTTTTATCCCAGAAATGAGCCTTCTACACTCGTCTCTGTCTTCTTTTGGCATGTCATGGTTTAACATGACATAACGTCATTTAACATGACATTCTTAAATGCAACACTTTTTTTTAGCTTGAGACTGTTTTCCAATTTCCAAATTTTTGGCCGCATAATTCTCCAGTTTAATAAGAAGTGGTTTAGTATTTGGATCATCATCTCTTCTTTTGTCCATCCCAAAGAAATCTTTCCAGGCTGCGTACAGTTCCTGTCCAGTGATTTCTTTAATAAGTTTCAAAATAATATCTTTATCTTTTGCCTTAAAAATTTTTATTAATATTATTATTACCATTATTATTATATTAAATATTGTATGATACGATACCCAACGATACGGCATACGAGGCATAAAAATGTGAAAATGATAAATAATATTTGAAAACTCATCATTTTAAGCGTGAATTCCCGATACAATGTCAGCATTGTGAGATTTGAATGAATACTTTGTTGCACTTGTTGTTGTTGTTGGCAACAAAACTAAAAGTAATTAATAATTTATGTTTTTATCAATTTTTCACATAATAAAAAATAGCCTGCATTTTCTCTGAAGAATTTAAATTCATAAAAACTTGAATGCAATAGAATCTTTCTAAATAAAAATGAAAAATAAATTAAAACATGAATAAAATATTAAAGTAACAAATAAAAACATTTATTTTAGTTTTAATGTTTTTAATCTTTCCAAATGGAAAAAACTAAATTAAAACTATGAATAAAATATCAAAGAAACAAATAAAAAACATTTATTTTCAAATATTTCATTCTCCGGAAGAATTTAATTTTACAGTTCGTGACGTCAAAGGAGAATCACCATGGTAACTTGGTGGCATTTTCGTCAGAGGTTTCCTTCATCTTATCATTTGGAAGTCTTCAGTTCAATTTAGTTCAAATCAGTTCAATTTAGTTCAACTCAGTTCAACATAATTCAAAGCAGTTCAACTTAATTCAAATCAGTTCAACTTAATTCAAATAGGTTAAACCCTTATCAAACGGCTGTGTTCATTAATGCTCCATGATGTGCACACGGATCTGGAACCTTTTCATATGACATTCGTGTCCTAACCATCACCGATAATGATTTAATTATGAATTATAATTAATAAATTACTGATGATAATAATAACAATATTATAATAGATTGTGATTAATTGATTATTGTTAAATATAATTAATTAATTCCTTAGTAATTATTAAATAGGTCTCAATTATTAATATGTAAAAATAAAAAAAAATGTTTAATTATCAATCTCATGATCTGCAATTATGAATGTTAAGACAACTGATAGCATAAAGTTTATTAAAATATTGTTATTAATATTCTTCTTATTGATATTGTTGTTGTTGTTGTTATTATTGCTGTTATTGTTGCAATCATTAGTGTTAATGTTATTATTATTATTATTGTTAATATTGTTATTATTCTTACTATTATTAATATTTATGTTGTTGTTATTGTTGCACTTAATTTGTTTTATTATCCACTCCTTCACACCAATGACTAAATATACGACTGACAGTTATTGAGCCGTTGTTTCTGTGAAATATTGAA
The DNA here is from genome assembly GCA_021613335.1 of Whitmania pigra. Classification (NCBI taxonomy): domain Eukaryota; kingdom Metazoa; phylum Annelida; class Clitellata; order Hirudinida; family Haemopidae; genus Whitmania; species Whitmania pigra. The sequence continues at coordinate 2,874,656 of JAJTWR010000266.1, read as the reverse complement.
CAACGTTTGACGTCTGCCTGCGTTTTAAACGTCGGGGATTTCAAACATCCGGGCTTTAAAAGTATCTTCGTGGGTTTTCAATGATTCATTATCATCCATTCCATGCAAATGTTTTGCCATTTTTAAGGTTTAAGTGCTTCCAATACAAGAATCATCGTCGTCGTCGTCATCGTCGTCATCATCATCACCACCATCACAACCATCATCATCATCATCAATGAACAAACGTAGAAAGTCACCATCGTCGTGGCCTGCGTCATTGTTGTAACTACCACAGAGTAACAAGTTAAACATAATGTAATGATACCACAGAGTAACAAGTTAAACATAATGTAATGATATCACAGAGTAACAAGTTAAACATAATGTAATGATATTACAGAGTAACAAGTAAAACATAACGTAATGATATTACAGAGTAACAAGTTAAACATAACGTAATGATATTACAGAGTAACAAGTAAAACATAACGTAATGATATTACAGAGTAACAAGTTAAACATAACGTAATGATATTACAGAGTAACAAGTAAAACATAACGTAATGATATTACAGAGTAACAAGTTAAACATAATGTAATGATACCACAGAGTAACAAGTTAAACATAATGTAATGATATTACAGAAACCTGTAATCAACAGAAGCAGGTGTAGGACTGCTTCGTCAGAATTCAGGTTGTAAATCATCGGCAATACAGGTGTCGAAGGAAGTTCTTTTTAAAGCCACGTCTAAACATCTGAGCGTAGTTCCCGCTGTAATCGCGTGCCAAACAAAACTTGCTAACGCGGCGCCAACACGCCCAAACTGTAATAATTATGAAGTTTATGCACGTATAAATACATCAGTTAACAGTTATTATTGCTATTATTTTTACTATTTTTACTAACATTCTTATAAATTGTTGTTGTTATTCTTGCATCACTCATCACAGAATATCTGTGCGCATGTCTCTTGTACGTCTGGGTATCATTGCGTGCACAGGGCTTCATACAAAGCCCTTTTCTCCCTTGTCATGTCTGGAGGGAAAAGTCCACTCCGTAACGCTATTAGGTTATCGTCTGCGAAATGCCTTTAAAATGGCGCCTCTTCGGACATGAGATCTTTCCTTAAGCATTAAAAGTTGCAACTCTGGATTTTACTGGAAAAGGTTTACAACGGTGAAAGATGGGCTTTGGAATTATCTCGGAGTGGTCTTAGAGTGGAGAAACATGGCGTCCGCTTAAATGTTCATTAACGTCATCGTCGTCGTCGTCATCGTCATCATCATCATCATCATCATCATCATCATCGTCATCGTCATCGTCATCGTCATCGTCATCGTCATCGTCATCATCATCATCGTCATCATCGTCATCATCATCATCACATCATCATCATCATCATCATCATCATCATCATCATCATCATCATCATCATCATCATCATCATCATCATCATCATCATCCTCATCATCATCATCATCATCATCATCATCTCATCATCATCATCATCATCATCATCATCATCATCATCATCATCATCATCATCATCATCATCATCATCATCATCATCATCATATCATCATCATCATCATCATCATCACCATCATCATCATCATCAGCATCATCATCATCCATGTCTATTCCCATTTGAGAATGTTTAAAATAAACTCTAGATAGATTTCTTTTGCCGACGACAACCTACGTCATCAGTGACGTCACAGTTCAGTTGTTAAATTCGTCTCCGAGTGAGAAATGCACTGCTAATGGAAGCCATTAGCCACTCCAACGTTGGAAAATCCAGGTAAATGTTTCCATTTCATGAAAACGAAAGTAAATGGAAAGTTCTGGAAAGTTCATAAGTTTCGTTTTCGAGTTTTGTGTGTTTTTAAGAACCTGTCTTCAATTGATTGGTTAGGCAAGGAGTAGTGGCATTGTCTTTGGAGAACGTCATTAAAAATTGATAATTAGTATTCATTCTAGATATTTGATGATAATAATCATTAATATGATTATTTACATTGTAATTAAGTTAATGTAACTATTTAAATTAATTACAATATTATGTTATAATATGCCTAGCAGGGGTAATTCAGTTTATAGGCTATTCACACCATCGCGCGATTGCGTAAGCACATTCGTGGCGGTTGTAACTGTGAAAATTATCATTTCATAATAAATATTGAGTCAGTTAATTAATAAAATTAAAATATGATGATGGTGATTATTGTTATTATTATTATTTTCTTTATTATTATCATAATAATAATTGTTATTATTGATTATATTTACAATAATTATTATTATTGATAATAAACATATACTAGATTCAGAAATTGTCATCTGCAATTGTAACCCTCCAGTATCCCATCAACCACAGGAGATCAATCATGCTCCTCAGTTCGGCTGGCAATTGATCTGTCACAGAAAGAGGACACATGACCAATTATTCCTTTTCGTCGGCAGCCTATTTCCATGTTTCCTTCCATTTTCTAGTTTTTTTCTTTCATTTTTAAATTTAAAAAAAAAAAATTTTAATAATTTTTGTTTGTGTGGCACGTTTGTGACGTCACTTGGGTGTTTCTTTAATCATCTTCGATGGTCCGACATTCCCGCCGTTTGTCAGTCAGTCTGCTGTCGTCGTCGTCGTTGTTGTTGTTGTTAGCTGTGAATGTTGGTGCTCGTTGCTGTTAATTGTTGGTTATCGTTTGTGTTTTATAAAGTTATTACGATTTAGTTTTATTATAGAAAAAAAAGTTGAATATTTAATTTTTTTTGTTCTATTTCAATCATTCATTCGTGTTCATTTAATTTTTGTCTTATTATTTTTTCTCCTTATTTGCTCAAAATGCAGACAACGGCCTCCAATAACTGCGTCAAGCTTCGTTTATTGCAATTTCTCCAATCTTCGAGCGCCAAACTTCGGCAATGGATATTAACAGTCAGCACTCCTGTACTTTTTCGTCCACATTTCGGCAGAAATTTTCCATCTTTTTGAAGGCAAACTGAGGAGAAAAAGTGAAGAGAAATTCGTTCATCGCCCTAAAATTAGATTCGCTGTTACTACCGCGGTTGGAGAATATTTCCAGCGACAGAACTCCGTATTTTCAATTCAATTTGACGCCTCCGTCTCAACCAAGGAAAAGTCTTTTCAATATTCTCTAGACGTTTCCATGATTCGATAAATTTTATTGACATTTATAAGTTAACCGACTTAATACAATTTTTTTTAAGATTTACGAGCTAATTAAATTAAATTAAATTTAATAAATTTTAGTGGCATTAGTAGGATTAATAAACGTCAGTAACCTTTACTGAGTTTGAGTGAGTGGATAAATCCAAATGAATTAACTGATTTAATAAGTAATTGTAATACTCACTATTGCAACGTAATAATATAATGTAGTTATAATTGATAAGTAATAATTATATTTATCAAATATGCACTGAGACATCGCTAATCCTTCTGGAAATATTCTTTGTGCGTCATGCTGTCTGCTCGCTTAAATAAATAAATAAATAAATAAATGAAAAACAAATGAATACATAAGCAATGAATTATATAATTAAACAAATTAATTAATAAATTATTCAAAATGTAAATAAACAATCTGCTGATTGATTGTTTGACCTCGCAAATACAAAAAGAGAAAATAATTTCCAGATGACCATGCTAGAGGCACGCGTTGCCATGGTGACGGTAATGGAAAAAGGGAAAATGAAATAATGAGGACGATGTCGAACATGGTGCCGATTATGATGATGATGATGATGATGATGATGATGATGATATGATGATGATGATGATGATGATGGATGATGATGATGATGATGATGATGATGATGATGATGATGATGATGATGATGATGATGATGATGATGATGATGATGCTGATGCTGATGATGATGATGATGATGATGATGATGATGCTGATGATGCTGATGATGCTGATGATGCTGATGATGATGCTGATGATGATGATGATGATGATGATGATGATGATGCTGATGCTGATGATGATGATGATGCTGATGATGATGATGATGATGATGATGATGATGATGATGATGATGCTGATGCTGATGATGATGATGATGATGATGATGATGATTGATGATGATGATTATGATGATGATGATGCTGATGCTGATGCTGCTGATGCTGCTGATGCTGATGATGATGCTGCTGATGATGATGATGATGATGGCTGATGATGATGATGCTGATGATGATGATGATTCTGCTGATGATGATGATGATGATGCTGATGATGCTGATGATGATGATGCTGATGCTGATGATGATGATGCTGATGATGATGATGATAAGGTCGACGACGAGGGCACAACTTGTGATAATGGTGATGATGATGATGCTGATGATTGTAATGATGATGGTGATGATACTGAGATTGAAGTGATGATGATGATGCTGATGATTGTAGTGGTGATGTTGGTAACGATCGGAGCGACAAATGACCAGCAGACGTAAGAAACGGGCTGGAAATAACTGCATCCATTTTGTTTTATGGCGGCAAATGGAATGAAAGCTCTTTGTAGAAGAATTAAAACTTATTGGATGATATTCAACAACGTCTAACCATTTATTACATGATGTATTTTAATAAATTAAAAATAAATTGTAAATAGTTTAAACTACAATTTATTTGACTAGTTAATAATAATAATAATATAATAATAATAATAATAATAATAATAATAATAATAATAATAATAATAATAATAATAAATAATAATAATAATAATAATAATAATTAATAATAATAATAATAATAATAAATAATAATAATAATAATAATAAAACTAATAACTAATAACATTACTAATAACTCGTCAGGAATTTGATAAAACTTAACAAAAAGTAATCAAACAAATACAAAAATATCCTGCACAATGACATACACGTCAACAATTTCCCAGAATGACGTCATAAGTCGATACTCATCGCCATGAACCACGTGAAGAACGAGGAATTCAGGATGACGTCAACCTGATATGACGTCATCGCACGCATTTCTAGTCCAAATAGTAGTTTATTTGAAATAATAAAAAAAATAAAAAATAAATAAACAAATCTGTTAAAAATCTTGTCCGAGAAGATTGTAAACAGGTCAAAGTGCTGAATGGCATGACTGGGCGATGTTGGAGTAATGGATCCTTTCCACACATATCCATTACATATCCACACGTAACTCCAACACTTTCCGCTATCCGCCGTAAAGATCAGCCATTCGAATGTGTAGATTTGGATTAGCAAGTTGATGACGTGCAAATTTGACGTTGACATTCAAACTTGATATTTGACATTCAAACTTGATATTTGACATTCAAATTTGACGTTAATTAAATTGGGGTGCAGGTTGGCCGAATGGGTGACTGGGTTCCTGCATTCAGCGGTAGAGGGATACGTGTTCGAAACCCAGCCTGCACTGCCACAATCTCCCAAGCGGGAAGGAGCGCTATGTAAATGGTTACAAGCTTATGACAATTAACATTCGTATGACTCATTGAAGGAAGCAGTTATACGAGACAATCTAATCGATTCTGATCATTTTTAATTCAACATGGATGAGCCATGACTGATGTTTTGTAGTTTGCATCATTTTTCCCGCCTTCCATGAAATCCTATCAATGGCAGTTCCACCTATCAAATCCCAGAGAACATAAGACTGCTCCAGAGCAGATGTGAGCCACTTTTGAAATGTTTTCTGGATTTAAATCGTTTTGTGAGGCGTTAAAATGGAAATTACACTCTTTATTTTTTGACAAGTTTTTGATGATGATGATGATGATGATGATGATGATGATGATGATGATGATGATGATGATGATGATGATGATGGATGATGATGATGATGATGATGATGATGATGATGATGATGATGATGATGATGATGATGATGATGATGATGATGATGATGACGACGATGACGATGATGACGATGACGATGACGACGACGACGACGACGACGACGATGACGATGACGACGACGACGACGACGACGATGACGACGATGATAATTTTTGTTTCATAAAAGCAGCAACAGTTTGACGATGACAAAAGTTTCAAAATATTATTTGCTTCTGGTTGTCGAGCAAACGTAACCGGGACAAATTCGCGGCCAAATGAGAGGAGATGAAACATTCCAACATCAATCCTGCATCAGATTTCCATCTCACAATTAATACCCTCCTATCACCTATCGTCATCATCGCTCACTGCCCCTTCTCACCGCGGTTCAGTCCCCGCCCACCACCATACCCCTAATTAAGCGCTTTTTGGAGAAATTCTTGATGATGGTCGAGTTTGAGCCTTTGAAATGAAATGTCGCACTTTGAGAAGACGAGGAAATTAAAAGAAACCGATCACAAGATGGCGCGTGTGACGTCATCCGGCGTGACGTCAGAGCGTGCTTTCCGTTCAATGCGAGACCTGGTAATTGTGGTCTATTTTTATCCACGTCAACCAGATGAAGCACTGACCTTTGTGTTTTTATTTTTATTTTTTTTTTTTTGGTTTCCTTTTGGAATATTGACTTTTACTTTTAAAAATGATTTCTTTTCGACAAGAATGATAAAATTTCATTTTAATAATAAATATTTTAAACATTTATTTAGACAAACACCTGCTCCGGGCTCTGTTGAGATTAATTCGAGTACATCTTTGTTTCTCGATTCATGTTTTCTTTTATTAACAAAAAATTACAAAAAATAATTTTATTCCTCATTTTTCAATTAATCATTTTTTCGTTTTATTTATTTAAATGGGTATTTCGGACGACCGGATTTGCCGTTTGATTTAATTTAAAAACCTAAATTTAAAACTAAAATAAGTATTATCATTACCTAATAATGAATAAACAAGCTAAGATAATAAATTGTTCGGTAATAATATTAGTAATAAATTACTTAATTTTTTTTTTCAACACAACTTTTAGAAGAATAGACACTAAATTGCACTCACTCATTTGGTCATTGGACATTTTCTGTTAGAATTTATTAGGCTCATCGTGGGAACCTGGTTATTCTCAGTGGAAAATTGTTTCATTCTCTTCTGACCAGCTCCACTAAAAGGCGTCAAGAGGCGCAAAAAAAAAGCTGACGCCATAAATAACCCCACAAATGACTTGACTTGGTCTCCTTAGTGGTACAAAGTCAGAGCCATCTTTTTCGCTTTTTTGATTTTTTTATTTATTTTATTGTTTGTTGGTGTTGTTGTTGTTACAACAAATCTTCAATCAATCTCTAGGGGATTTATGGAAAAGACTCAAGGAACGCTTAACTCTGGACAAATAAATAGGACAGAATGGGATGGACCAATTTGAAATATACTCGAAACGTCAGACGTCAGAAAACGAAACTTCTTCTGTCAAGTAAATTTACTTTCCCGAATTAAACTGGCCATCATTTTAAATTCTCGAACATAAATTTCATCTCACAGGGATGTTTGACTGACAGCCGAAGCTCATTGAAATCCTCAAGGACTTGCTTTGACTGTTCAGACTTTCATCATTTTCTCATTTCCTTGGGAAAAGTTGTGTGTCACTGTTTAGAGGAGTTTGCTTTACAAGGGAAAATGGTGTAATTTTTTTTTTACATTTCTTTCGCCTCGCGATGTTCACGTGACGTCACCGAAACTCCCGTTGCCAAGGAGAGCACTTTGGTGAATTAATTCGTGTCTCCAGATGCATTTTGATTGATGATTTTTCCTCCGGAAATTTTCTGCACTATTTTTTCGTCTCTGGAAAACTGAAACAATTCTTCAACCAGTTGTTGGGGGACTTCCAGGTCTCAAAGTTGCGAAACTGCGCCTGGAAAGCCGTGGAAATTACTTCACTTTTTCCAGCAACAAATTATTTCGGGAAATTCCTCACTGAAAATCTTTTATGTCACAGAAAATTAGGAAATTAGTGTTGGATTGTTCCATTCTGTGTTCGCTTTCAAAGGCAGCAACCCAGCTTGTGAAAATTCATGACATGCCCTAAAAGATTTTTATTGCCTCTTTTTCTTTTCCTTCTTTCGATCGCTAAAATCCGCCTTCAATTAATTAATAAATGTATTTATTCATTCATTCATTTATTTGTCCTTCCGTTCGTTCATTCATTCATGCATGCATTTTTTTTTACATTCTTCGTCTGCGCACAAATGTTTCAGTTGAAAAGTTCCTCAAGAAAATGTTTTTTACACAGCTGAAAATAAATTATTCATAAATAAACATTGAGTAACTATCATTACTTTTATCACTATGTTTCATTATTGTTATTATAATTATTACTATTATTGTCAGTAATAAATAAATAAATAAATAAATAATGGCTACTAAACCCTCCTTAAATTTCCATTCCCCTCAATACTTTCTCGAAGTCGTTGAAGCAAAGAGAAAATTGCAAAGTAAAAGCACAAATTACAAACCTCAAGCAGTAAAACGAAGCAGCCACAACGATGGCATAAAAATAAAATATTAACTCGGAAAACAAACAAAAATAAAAATAAGAAAAAAACTATCAAAGAAAGATCGCCTGTGCATCTCCCGCGGTGAATTACTGTCAGAGAGTTGTACAGTATGGCGAGCAGAGTTAATGAAGGGGAACAAATCAATGGTGAATCCATTCGCTCGGAGCGACCAAAATACTTTCCCGTAGATTGGAAGCTCGTTCTTCTCCGAGTCTGCCGCACGGGTTTAAGCGAATCAATGCAGTGAAATCGACGTGAAAGTGCGTATCAATTCACTCGCAGTTATCCCTGCTTGCTCGGTGAAAGCATTTTTGATTCACTCGGGTTGAGACGGAAGCTTATCCGGAGAAAATTCCATAATCTTACTCTGAAATCTAAGTGCCAGAAACGTCCTTAAGAATTTTAAGAAGCCCATGATGATGGCGACGATGACGATGATGATAATGATGATGAAAGGCGGGAGAATGATAAAAGCTACAGATTCCGGAAAGAATGATAAGTGAAAGAATAAATTAAGTTTCATCAATCACCGGTTTCGTAGGAAGTCGATTCAAATGAGGAAGGACAGACGAAGAATACGAAGCACGATTCCTGACACGCCTGCTTTTATGCGCTCCTCTAATTGCAACGGGCAAATCCAAAAGACCCCCACTCTGAACAACCTAATCCATCCTTACCCGCCAAGCTCCATCCCAGCTCCATTCTGCTCTTCCAGCACTACTCGTCCCAACCCACACTTCCCTTAATTGGGTAACTTTAAGGATCGGCTTATTTTTTGAGTGGAGAAAAATGGACAAACCGTCTCTCCGGTAGGTCAGCAGGGAGTCTGAAATCAAGCTGGAGCTTCGTGAGGAAATCCCGCTCAGATTGCTGGACATTAGGATCCTGAAGACTTAGTGGGGATGGCCGTGATGGCCATTCCACTCCGGCAAGAGGAGATAAACAATGGTCTGACCCGGCCGAGTTAGCCCCGGCAATCCTCTTTAAAGAAAATGTATCGGTCGTTCTGTAGCGATTTCCATTTATTATGCAAAAAATAACCTGACGTTTATTGGCGGATGCTGGCGGAGTTACTCTCGATCGAAGATGAGGACCTCAGCATCTGTTTTATATACAATCAACTGACGCCACTGGATTTGTCAGAGCTCAGAAGGCAGTAAAAAACACATAGACATAAGATAATGGCGGAGATGATAGATGGGAGATGATGATGGCGATGACGACGATGACAGTGACGACGATGGCGTTGTGATAGTGGAAATAGTGAGGCTAGGTCGCTCGATACGATATGAGGCTTGTAAATATGAAGATGACGATGTCGTTGACGGTGAAAGTCAAGCGTACGGAATGAAATGAATAGTCAAACTTCCTGAGTCATTGGCCTCCAATTCCATATAACGAGATGCTTACCGTAGACTGTTGCGATGAAAAATAGTGCCAATGTAATCTTCAATGTAACCTCAAATGGTAGCATTAATCAAAATTATGAAGCCTGGGATGAGTCAGGTTTTTTATGCAATTTTGCAAACGATTCTTTGGCTTTTCCTGCATGGCAGGTGTCAAGGAATTCATTAGAGCGGAAATATTTCTTTTAAAATAAAACTCTTAATTTTTTCTTTGCAAGGAAAAAATGTTCAGAGAAAAGGTTTAATGTTTCCAAATGAAGAAATGATGGATTCGGGAAAATAGAAATGCGACGAATAAGTCGCTATTAGAAATATTGCGTCACAAGTGATTTGATAAATTACTGTGAACCACTTAGTTTCTCATTTTTCACTGCCTAACTAAATTTTGTATTAATCAACTAAATTGTTTTTTTACTTAATTAAGTTATTTATTGCTTAACTCAATTGTTTATTGCATAACTAAATTATTTCTGAGGCATTCCAAAGCCGAGCAGCTACACATGTGCCACTTGTGTATATTTATTCTGAACCAGTCTCCATAACTCTTCCAGTGTCCTCATTCAATTGTATGTAACCCCCAGAATAATTTGCAATAGACCCGGGGTAGTCAAATTTCACCCCTGTACCCACTTTCCTGGAAGTGCGGAGCAGACGACATTAGTTCAACGCGGGTTATTATTCATACCTTCCATAAACCATCGCTACAATTACTTCACTTCAGTCCAGTTCAGCAGACAAATGTTGGACTGATGCCAAATTGAATCTCAAATTTAAGCTTAAAAAACGTATTCTTGGACTTCAATGAAGACAAATTGTCCATCACTTCAAAGCCACAAATCCACCAAAACAAAAAAAAGGGGGAAACTCGAAGAAAATGGCAGAAGTTACGAAGAGGAGTTCAAGGTGATTGAGCTAATAAAGGTAATAGTGCCAAGAATAAGAGTTGGCGTGTCCGAGTTAGTCATTCATTTGCCCATCAACTCGATGACTGGCATATTGTCTTTTACTTTTAATAGTTTCAGGAAAACCTCGAGAATTTGCCAATTTTCGTCAAAAATAATCCAAAAGTCGAGCGAAATTGCGTACTAACATGTCACGTTTTTATGGGAATGTGTTTAAAAAACAAAACATTTTTTCAATTAGTCTAGACATTTCCTAATGCTTATTTTGCAGAATTTGTTTTATAAACATTTTATGGTAAGGAAAAAAACAGAATAAAGTAGAATAAAATATACTGAAATAAAATTACTCCGGAAAATCCCAACCAAAAAATATTTTTCCAGCAAACGGAATTAGTGAGGAGCAAGAAAAGAGAATTAAATATGAACTCTTTTTGACCAACCATCCCATTGCGAGCGCATAAACTCGACTTGATTTGAAAAGTTCACTTCTTCTCCACTTAAAACCGAAGAGAAAGTTTAACTGCAGACATATTTTTAAGGCATATTTTTTAAGACATATTTTTCTTAAATTACGATCAGCTTCATCCAGCGGCGGTGCAATTACTTGGCAATGACAAATCCCGCGCTGATTTACAATCTCCAGCTGTAGCTCGTGTTGATTTGTTCCCCAACAAATCAACCTTTTCCATTTCCAGGCTCTGAATTTTTTGTTGATGAAAGAACTCGCCGGAGGCAGCATACGAAACCGTTTTGATGTGGAGATTTTCATGCGAGTCTCCGTCGTTGAATCCTGTAATTTCTCGCTCTGCGATGAGGTCTCTTTGACCGAAATGCTTGATGTTTGTCTGTCCCCTTGGACTCCCGATGCCCGGGACCCCCCCCTTGCTAAGATGGGAACGGGGTCACGACGCGTGACATGGCAATCCCAAATTACTTTCCTCTCCGAGAAGATGATTGCGAAGATAATGACCAACCGTCATGTTTCTGTGTGGTCCGATAGAGATGGGGACATCGGGATAATACATCGGTCCAATAATTTGCTAAGTCTGAAAATATGGAGGATCTGTCGAGCGTGTAATTAAAGGCCCTCGGTAGGTTCTTTATGAAGAATGCCCGTCAGACGCCCACAAATAGGGCAGGAACGTGTGGAGTGCCAGGGGAAATTCCTCGTTCTGTTTCGATGGCTTCCAAATTATTATCTTCGTTCGGGTATTATTTATGGAGATATATTTCGCCGTGTTGATTCGAGAGTTGCCATTTTATCCTTTCCCTGGTGCCAATTTTCTGCAACCATCCATCTTTCTAAAAAAATAACTTTTTGAATTTAATTATTTTTAAATAGATATATACGATTTTTCCAGCTAAATATTCCTCAAAATCATCAAGAAATCAAGAGAGATTGATTGCCCGATAGCGGGAATCTGATTAAAATCTGCGACTTTGGAATCTTCTTTTGAAGGATTTGTTGCCAAGATGACCTGCCATTCATTCAATTCTCCAGGACTTTATTTTTCATCATCTATGGGTTAATGATTTAATTCGCTGCAATAATATTACATTTATTGACTTATTAGCACAGCGCGACTTATAACTTCATTAATTAATCATATGTTCTGCAAAAGGTGCAGAAAACCATTACTACGAAGTGAAAAATTTCGAGCAATAAAAACATCTTCGCCATGAAAAATGGAAAACCGCTTCCAATTGATGGAGATGCAAACGATGGAAAACTCAAGCACATCGTTACCAGATCCAAGGGTAGTATGCCACTTGCACTGATAACCATGCGTTAAAGGTTCAATTAAAACCATACTCATACCTGGGAATGCAGGCTCGTACCTGTCCGCGGGTGGGGTCTACGCGTGATAGTTCTAATCATTCCATCTGGAAAGCACTCAAATGTTCATTTTGCTGGATGAAGCACCGGAGTGGAGTTTATAACGTGCATAAATTCGTGCCACTAAAACTAATCCGTACGAGGATGACGCAATGAAAGGGGGCACGGAAAGGGCCGAGTCCCGCGGTCCCTGCCATCCATCCTCCTTCATTTGCTCGGCTTTATGTCAGGTCAGAAGAAAACTCCGGATGGGCTAAAGAGGTGCGTAAAAAACACGAGAATATTTCCTTATCGGGCCTAATTTACCATTAGCGGATAAAAGGGCCGTCCAGAAAAAGATGCGGTCTCGGTCGAATTGGGAGTATAACTCAGTATCGCATTGGTCTCTAAACGTCCAGTGCGAGAGCGGATTAATATTTCATTTCTAATCGAATCCATGTCCAGTCGTGAAAGGATGAAAAGTCGTCAAACGCTTCTGACGTAACCTTCATTCATCTTGCTCGAAATTTTAATCGCTTCCAACGATAATGGCCGACGTGCCTCGTGAGATACGCCGACGATTGCAGCCGGCGCGGTCGGAGTGGTCAGTAGCGGTGACCGTATTCGATTCCATCCGTTGAGAACTGGATGGACTAAACGCAGCGAGCGATGTTGGAGAGATGCAAACTTTTGAGTAGTGCTTGACCTCAACGAGATGCACGAAGGAAAGTAAGTTAATAATATTATTATAAATAAGTAATAGTAAATATTAAATAATAGCATAATAACATTAATAATTGATAATAATAATAAGCAAATAATAATGCCGTTATTATTATTAGTAAAATTATTATTGCGAAATTATTTAGAGAGGAATATGGGGAATGCTTAATGTTAGGAACGGATTCAAATGGTTTACTATGCATGGACACGATACCGTGGGACTCATCATTTAATAGAATCGAACACAAAAAACAATCAGCAGCATCTCCTTTTCCATCTTCATGTCTTTCTCCAGGTCCATTCTCCTCTTCTTTCTATCTTTATATCCTCTCTCTCTCTCTCTCTCTCCTGATGTTTTCTCTTTTTTGAGTATTCCACTATCGCGAACTTTAGAAATACATTTAAATTTAAATTCTTTCACTTTCGCTGGGTTTTTTTTTCGCCAGATGTCCTTTTAAAATATGATGTATGATTCTTACAGGAACGTAAAAACCAACATCTGAGATAATTCATTACCTCCTCCTCCTCCTAGTACATCAATTCACCCTCCAATAGTGAATGAATTGAATCAATGGAAGCTTTTTAAAAGCGAGTTAATGAAATGAAATTCAGGAAAAAAGATGAAAGCCGTATTTTCGAGCAAACAAAAAACAGGAACAAAAATATAATAATGTAATATAATGCACGATATCAATGGATTAATCTTGTCTGAAATTTGTCCTGAACAAAAGAATATTTTTTTTTAAAATTTCTGATCGAATGAATAATTGATGTAATAATTGGTGTAGTAGTTGATGTAGTAGTTGATGCAATGATTGATGAAATGGGTTTCTTTAATGGGGATCAAGCGCTTATGATAGGGTTAAGATGCGGAAAAAGTATTATATTATTCTTAAATTATACACAAAAAATGTGCTATTATTATCGTTGTTGTTGTTGTTGTGATTGTCATTTTAAAATGTAAATATAATTGTTTACAATAGTAATGAATATTTTTACCAAATTGACCATTATCGATTAATTTGGTAGTTTGGAGTTAATTGACAGTTTCTATTTGTGGATCATCTTGCCTCCTCCTGATTTATGCCCAGAGAAACACCAAGGACCACTTTGGAGCCCCTAAATAACCTGATAAGGGCCAGCAATGGACGTTGATTTTTTCCAATTAATTCCATTCTCTTCTCGCTTGGATGACGTGATTAAAAAAGTAACATAAACAATCGCGTACAAATAAATATGACATAAAAAAAAAGATTTCAAACAAAAATTACCTTAAATAAATTCAAATTACATAAATAAATTAACATAATAAGTTAAATAAATAAATAAATAAATAAATAAACAAACAAAACTTAGCAGAAGAGAACTCAAAAAAGCATAAAAAACGAAATAAGTTTCCAACGACCAAAAAAAAAGCCAACAGTCCATAAAATTAGCGTCTGCGTCTTCATTTATACACATGCGCCGCGAGGCGAGCGTCAGCGCCTACGATGGATGGGCTTTTGCCAGTATTTCTTCGGTTGGACATAATTTATGGCTAATTTGGCGCACGTAATGACTGCCGCGCTCTTGTTCTCTCGTGTCTTTTGTCGCTTTCGTCCGGACACAGGGCACATTTCGAGGGCAGTGACAGCCATCATTTCACTGGTCGACCAGGGCCCCCTAGAAAAGGGTCTAGTGCCCAGGAGTCTGGCACTTTAGGGCTAACCCGGGTTTTAATAGATTATTACAATCATGACCATTTTCTTTGTTTTTCCATTACCAAATTGACCTAACACATGCGACGGTGATCGCAATGTTCTGTCAGCGGCCTTGCGATCAACAGCGCATCTGGAAGTGTGTTTCTGAGGTCCTGGGAAGACGAGGATGGATATCACCTGTCGCCGGATTTCCGCTCGAAAAGCACCTGCCAAGTGGGATGGAGGCGATGGGTTTTTTTATATTTCGAGTTGGTATTTTGTTATATTTTTGTTTATAATTTTAATTAAACCAGCATCACGAAGTGACACTTGAGATATTTGAACGAATTTAATTAAGAAGCACTCAAACCCCGCTGCTAACGAATCTCGTCTGAGCCAATTTACTGCGACAAACAAAACATTTTAAGGATTTACTGGATCAGAGATATTTTTTCCTTTTTATTTTTTTGTTCTGTTTGTTAATTGTGTTAGTTTGGCTAATTTTATACTTTAAAGCAGGATATTAGTGTTTATTTGATCACTTACATTTTCGATTTCAACATTCGTTTTTTGTATCATTAAGAATAATTCTTCCAGCTTGCATTGGAAGCTCAATAAAAGTCCTCTAGAAATAAACTCACAAATCTGCCTTTAAGATCTGCTCGCTGTGCATCTCGCGAGAATTGCATTTTCAGACGACCTAATCTCATTATTCTGGTTACTATGCTGACTTTGAGACAAAAACTAAATTATAAAAACACACTTACACGCTCCTCGACAGATTATCATCGTCGTCCTTGTAAGACACTCCTGAGTTAAGAAGCAATGGATTTGTAATGATGTCCGACTGTCAAATAGAAGACTTCAGATCATCAGCAATCGGACGCGAACTCCCTCGACTGTTCTAAAGTCGCTGGTGCCGCTACTACTTCTATTAAAAGCCATCGTAAAGTACGCCGCAGGACCGACATGGCGTGCACTCGGCTTAAGATGCATAAAGCAACAAGAAATATTGACGCTGGGAAAGCATTCTTTTCGGAATGGGGAGGACTGAGCTTCGAGAATCTGCTCGTCAGATACGAGTCCATTAGTTCTGGATTGTCTCCTTGAAAAAAAGATTGAAGGAATCTACTTGTTCTCTACGGCTCTCACGACTAAAGTTTGCGTTCATTTTCAGAGGCGAAGCTGAAAAATGAAATCAGGAAAGCGTCACATTCGATGCAAGCATCACAGTACATTGTATACAGGTAAGGTACATTGTATACAGGTGAGATATATTGTATACAGATGAGGTACATTGTATACGGATGAGGTACATTATATACAGGTGAGGTACATTGTATACAGGTGAGGTGTTTGTATTTTGGAAGGATAACTGATGAGAACACACCGTCAGAGATGATCTCGGATTATAGTCTGAATTCGGTCAGTCAAAAGCCATGAGATGAGATCTAAACTGGAATTTTATATTTTGAAAAGTCTTGCTTTGTTTTGTATTTTATTCGAATATTCAGATTTAATGATTCCTCAATTTATTTGGGCACAATATCTCTTGAATAAAGCACTCTGCTAGATACAATGGAACTCGGTGCGTGTTTGGAGAGCAAAGTTTTTCCAGAGATGGAGTAGCACGGAAAAAAGAAGGTCAAAAGGTCAATAGGATCACGGGTTGGGCTACGGTGGGCGGGGTTAATTATAATAATTAATTAATTAATTAATTAAAAGTTTAATTAAACAAAGGTCCAGTTGATCGGCTAGCATTTGAATAAAGAAAATGACGAACCGGCTTCAGGAACGAGTTTTAGATTTATTTCTACTGCGGATTTTGCAATATTTATATTTGATTTATGATAAATATCGCTTATGTGCGATTTTAGGATAATCACGTCGATGAGAACGTTTGCGAAAAAAAATTTTTCTGACAAAAAAATAAACAAAATAATTTACTCAATCGTTTGTACTGACGAGAACTACCTCACCATTAAACGTACAAAGTACTGAGTACTTGTTATTTATAAATCAGTAACGGAAAGTTACGCTTCTTAATTTAAGTGTTGTTACTGGTATTTATTCGTTGTAGTAGTTACAGCGGTAATTGAAAGAATTGGAAATGGTAATAATTGGTAATGGTAATGGTACGTGGCCCACAAAATAAATTACACTTCAAAAAAAATAGTTCAACATAATGTTTTTTTTTATATCTTAATTTCCATTTTTGTTTGAGCAATTAAAGTCTTTTAAGTCGCAAAATAAACTGGAAAGAAATCGTAACGAACCTCGTAACGGAGCAAAAACGTTGAGGATCAAACATTCCTCTTGTTGCTTAGCAACGTGGGAGCTGATGCGCTTGAAATGTTCCACTCTGTGACCTGGCATCCGAGAAGCCAGCTCGGCCTCCGATGGCATCCTCTGGGGGCATACGGGCTTAGGGCTGATGGCGACTTTCACCCCGTCCCATTTCTCCAGGGAGCTAGTCGGGGGCATGAACCTGAGTTCTTTGTCGAGAACTGAGGCGTATTGAAGACCGTAGTAGACCTCAACTTTGCGCACTTGACGACCTCCCAGGGGTGGCACGGTGACCAGGTTGCCCCGGATTTGACCCGATTGAGTTTCAACGAGGTTGTCGCTTACCCGTTTCATGAAGTGCTGCTTTCCACCAACTCGTGGAAAAATCGAGAGGAAAAGGAGCAGACAGCTGATCGGTCGTACGTTTGAGAGAAGAATGTCTTCGAGGCGTCGTAGTTGTTTCAACTCCATGGTTTTGGCTTTGTTTGGCTTTGTTTGGCTTTGTTTGGATTTGTCTTGTCTTTCGATCCAACTTATGCTGCTTGGTTGCGTGCTGGAAAATGTTTTTAAAAAGTAAATTTCTGTTCTTTCAGCAGCATTATCTCAACAATTTCACGACTTTTAGAGCAAGGGACATTCCAAACGAATGGTGTACGACATTCTCGGTCGCCTCTGGTCATGCAAAGCACTGTGTGTGGTGTCGATTTTCACATCGAGTTTAATGCCTTGCAGGAGTGAAAATATAATTCATTAAAACTGCTCAAAATCAACCCACTTGATCTGAAATAATCCAATTTTTCCGAGGCTAGCTTCAATATTCACGTGCAATCGAAAGAAATTCTCTGAAGATCGTTTGAAATCTCCACAATCATTTTCAGGCCGTAACCTCTCCAGACGTATTTACCAATTTTCAATGGAGAATTTAAGTTATTTATTTATTATTTTATTTACAACTCGCAAGAATGATTTAAAAAAAAAAAGATTGAAGATCTTCTTTCGCTGAAATGAACTCCGAGGAAAGTCTAAAAAGATATGAAATCAACTTAGCAGACGACGACGCCCTTCAAGCAAGAATCACATTTCCAGCACTTCCAGAGAAAATGACGTCGTTTGCCAATTTCTGTCGAGAAAGTGTTCCAGCAAAAGGAATGGACGCTTGTATTATTCAGGCCACTCCGGTGCACGCGTGTCCACACTACCGGTGTACGAATCATCTCCAGGTCGATTACTTGCTTCGTAAAGATTTGGGTTTTTTTTAATTAAGTTTGTTCTTTGATTTTTTATGATTCTAGTTTTAAAGATTTATTTGAGCGTGTGATTTTTAATGGTGATTTTTTTCATTCTGTTATTATTATTTTATTTTTTTTTGCTATTTATTAAACCCCGGAGAAAATCGGCTTGAGTTAAAAATGTTTTGTGGTTCTCCGGGCGTAATGTGATTTTTTGTGATATTTTTACACGAACCTCTTTTAATCCCCACGAGTAGCTATATCGACATTTCACGAATCGTTTGTCGTCATTTGATTCGATTTCCGAATACAAACACGTATTAAAATCG
This sequence comes from Whitmania pigra, assembly GCA_021613335.1. Classification (NCBI taxonomy): domain Eukaryota; kingdom Metazoa; phylum Annelida; class Clitellata; order Hirudinida; family Haemopidae; genus Whitmania; species Whitmania pigra. Next base: position 2,855,830 of record JAJTWR010000266.1, on the reverse strand, counting down.
AGAAAATATTACTCGGCGCCTCGTCGAGCGAAAATGTCCAGTTTAGAAGTTGACCTTTCCTTCATCCAGATGTTCTTCTTTCCATCTTTTCGAGGAACGGGGAGGGAAGCTTCATTTGGTGCGAGAGTTGATTCAATAAAAGCTGTCCGGCGTCAAATGGCCACTTGTCACACCGTAGCTGTTTTCCATTACTCCTCCACCCGTCCTGGGAAAAGCGGCATGCCAAGAAAATTTCATGTTTTTCAAATTTCCCCATAAAAGTGGAGTACTTTTATTTTTTTCTTCTTCAACTTTTCACTTTTCAGCAATTTTTAAATTTTCTGCAAAAAAAAAAAACCTAAAAGAGAAACTAAAACTCGTTTCATATTTCATGTTCGAAGCAAATGTCAGTCCATTTCGGAATCCTAAATGTCATTCCAAAAGTTTCCAATGCCACGAACTGAGTGAACAAATTTCCTAGCGCCATCTTTCTATCGCTCTCGAGGTTCAATGATTGCCAGCGTTTTCCACTGCTCATCATTTTTATTTTTGCGTTTTCAATCGTTGGAAAACATTTCAATCAAAGTAGTAATTACAGTGTGGTATGCAGCCGGTTCAAAAATAAGATATTAACGAAGAGTTACTAATGCTTTTTTTTGTCTTGTTATCGATGTTGGTGTTGTCAATGTTGTCGTCTTGTATTGATATAGCGCGATAAGATCCAAACATCGAGTTTCCAAGTAAAAGAACTTGCAATGCGGAAATGGAAAATCATTATTTTCATCCCTCCAGTCACCGGTGGAAAGCAAAACTGGGATTATAATGCATGACGGATGACTGGTAGCCCCTAAATGTATGCTCTTTAAATCCTGATATACGACAGCAACTTAAATGAGAAAACCAGAGAGCACTAGAGGGTGGCACAAACGCGGGAATAAACGGTTTAGTGAGGTAGCCGCTCATTACTGTGATTAGGAAAGCTTCGAAAGCAGACGAAGGTGAGGAAGAATCTGACGTTGGGCGGGAAATTAGCGGAACCAAGTTGCAAATATTTCACGACCAGATTGCATTCACAAAAAGATGGATTGTTCGACTCATGGAACATGTGACGGCGGACATTTCTCATTAAGCGGGTCACTGCGCTAATCATCTTTTACCTGACATTTCCAACTCTGGATCCAAGTCTGGTAAAGGTTGACTTCCTCCGACTGTCATTCCAACTATCCATCTGTTCCTGCTTAAGTTGTTTTGGGTGGAATGACGATCATCTTCATCTTGGCGGTATTTAAGTGGAGAATTCAAATCTGAGACACAACCTGCTACAATCGGGGGTGTTTTGTTTCCTCTTAATGGCTTTTCTCAGTGAATTCATATGACGCATTTAGCTCCATCGATTCCACGCCTCGAGATGAAAAAAATAAAAATGACGGTTAAAATCAATAAAAGAGCTGCTACAATCTCCTGGATGATCCGAAAGTCCTTTTCTTCCAAAGATCAAGATATTCTAAAGCTTGCCTTCTGTACCTACGTTAGGCCAATACGTGAGTACGGCTCAGCAGTCTGGAATCCTCGTCACAAATATTTAATCGACAAAATAGAAAGTGTTCAAAGGCGATACACTAAATCAATTCCGTCCCTGGCATCGTATCCATATATGGAAAGACTAAGGTTGCTCAGGCTTCCAACCTTGGAAAGGCGGCGACTTCTGGATGATTTAACACTTTGCTTAAAAATATTACATGGCTTTACTTACTCCTCCTTAATATACTCCCTCATTGCTCAAAACTATACAGGAACAAGAGGATTGTCTCAAACTTAAGCAAAGTAATTATTCCACAGACAGCGTTAAATTTGCCTTTTGCAATAGAATTGTAAAGCCATGGAACTCAATGCCAGGTGATATCGTTGAATCAACCACGGTCTCCAGTTTTAACGCAATGATACGTGACATCGACTTTAGTCATTACTTAAATTACATTCAATTTTTATGCTGCCTTTGTGTACCTGCTGGTTGATGTTTTTGTTTTTGCAATTGTGTTGGTGGTCCAAATGGGCCCTTCAATTGTGTCTAATACATAAATAAATTTTTAAAAAATGTAAAAAATAGAAGTTAAGGAAATGAGGAAAACAGTAAACGATGCGAAACGTCAATTCATTGTTTATTCACGCTGGTCTTTGTTTTAGTTTTTGTTTAAAACTTCAAATACTTTGAGTTTGAATTCTTTTAACATAATTTATGATGAAGATTTCAGTAAGAACACGATTGAAAAACGTCGTTTAATGTTTAAGATAAAATGAAATCAACTGTTTAAATATTCAAAATGAAATGAAATATATACATAAAATTAATAATTACTAATTAATTAATTAATTAATTAATATTTCAATTATTATGTTGAAACAATGTTCTTAAATAGTATTTTTAATATTAATATTAATTAATTGCTTATTTAATTAATAATTATTAATTAATTAATTAATGCGATTTCTTTGATTTGTTTTGAGTGTTTTGGACCGAAGTATCGATAAAGTCTTGTGATAATTTTTGTAGTAAATCATCAAACTCTGGCGACTGAATTAAAATTAAATTGAATCCTAGTGAGTGCATTAAAATTATTGTTAACACTTGGCGAATGAATTTAAAAATGGAAATTCATTTTCAATTAATATTTCGTTACGGATTATGGCATTGATGAAACATAAACACAATATTTGTGATAGTGACACATTAAATAATTTACAAACAATTTATCTGGCAATAATTTCTGAGAAAACATAGTAAACCCGAACAGTTATTTATCTAATGCAATATTAATACCAATATTAATATTCATAATGACAATGACTATAGTAATATTGTATAATATAATATACAACTTAACACAACTTCGATCCTATTAATAAACATAATTCTCTCGTGCAGAACAATCAAAAAATATATATATTATGAGTAAATTAATCTTTTAACCCTGAAGATCTTCTTCGTCTAATAAGAGATCCTGGTTATGAAAATTACTAACGAGGACGACGACGATGATGACAATGATGATGGTGGTGATTAGTATAATCAGCTTTTGAAATCCTATCGTACAGGTCCGTGTTAATCGATTCTCAAAGCAGGAACAAAAGACCCATGAAGAAGTTTCACACGATGTTGTCCTCCATTTTTGGCGCCAAAAGCATCAAAAGCTGCAAATGTAGTATTCGACCGTTTTGATGATGATGATTGATTTGTTGTTGTTGTTGTTGCTGTTGCTGTTGCTGTTGCTGTTGCTGTTGCTGTTGCTGTTGCTGTTGTTGTTGTTGTTGTTGTTGTTGTTGTTTTTACTTTAATTTACTGAACAGAAATTCACGAAATAGAAATATAGCGGAGAACAATAGAATTATTATTTGCTCAAAAAGTAACTGCCCAAAGCTATGTACTTGCTGTAAATGTTTTTAAATTGTTCTATTTTTGTTATTATAAAAGTAATAAAAATATTTTTAAATAAATGTCTAAAAATAAGTAGAATTTGTGAATCACATTCTTGTATGCAGATGAAAGATTAGTCGATTGTTTTTATCTTTTGACATTTTGAGGCTGGAGTTCACCGTGAGAGCAATAGTACATGACGACGACGACGATGATGATGAAGTTCATGATAGTGGTGATGATTGTTATCACAATACCTACTATTTTTTTTATTAATATTGCTATTACTATTATTACAAATTATTATTTACTACCTGAGCACTCTGGTTTATTCATAAGATGATGCAGCATATAACTCATGCAAAACAAAAATAAATTTAAATTTAAAAATTAAAATCCATCATAAATTTAAATTTAAAAATTAAAATAATAAAAAAAAAGCTTTTCAAGGGAGTTACATTTCTCTCATAATGATCTGGCGTGATTTTTCTTCAAAAGGAGACAATGCAAAATTTCATCATAAATTTCCACTATTTGAAAACATCCCATCATTAACGTCACCACAACCCTTCAAATCCTCACTATCTCTCCTTCGGACCCCCTCGACTCCTTTTGTGAGGTTCCCTCTTGAAGACGGCGCAAAGACAGACCGGAAATTGATGACACGCACAAACCATAAAACGCAGCGAGTGACTGTTTTCTCGTGAATTCCTTGTCATTCATTTAAATGTCAATGGGCTTTCATGAATATTTAATAGATGCTATTTATATCATGGCTATTTAAGTCATGAATATCGATGTAAAGATTTTTTAAATTGTTGAATATTTATATCATGAATATTTCAAACGTGAATATTTATATCTGACAGATCGTCCAACCTTCGCACTCCGTTGTAGTTAATAATAAGCAGAAGTGACTAATTTGCTTCATCCAAAACAACTTCACTCAATCCAAAGATCGCCTGTATGCACGGCAAAGTAGGAACAGCGAGTAGGAACTTTGAGAGACAATTTCATAATTTGAAATTACGACATTAGCTTAATAAATTACGACAAGCCTGACTGTTTCTAAAACAAAGCTCTGCTCGACATTAACACGGTTTCTAACACTTTGAGTTGAAATTACGGTTGCGGAAGAACAATTACTCCACTTGAAATTCGCGGTAAATTGACTGAAATCCATCTAAAATATGGAATGAAACATTAAAAGCAAACAACTTGAAACAAGATCACGAAGCACAGAAAATAGTCATCCAGGGGAGGTCTCTAAATAGATTTCGTCGAATTAACCGCCTCCTCATCTCTCACGTCTGCGAAATAAAGCGGGAATTCCAGGCCGTCAAGGAGGTCATAAAATGACAATGACAAGCACAAAGACAAGTAGAAGGACAATTAAACGGAAAACGTGGAAAGACAATGAAATCACTATAACGCATCGTTAGCAACTTGCACCGAATTGGACCACAATGAACCATCTCTATCTGATAAGCTTCAACCCCGGAAAGTATGTTATCCCCGGGAAATATTTTGCAAAATTTCATTTCTCAAATTATTATTCTAAAATTATTATTTATTATTCGCAAAGTTAGTTTCTCCAAAATAATATTCAAAAATTAGAACTATACCCAAAACATTAACTCCCAAATTAATGAGTGATCAAAATATTATTTCTCGTCCAATCAAGGTAACTGCCTTGTTTCACGAATTCTGAGTATAAAACTACTTGCTTAATTGTTCTGTAGTCATTTTTTTTTCTCTCCTGACAAACCTTTTCGTCCAAACACCAATCATATGAGCACCTAATGTAATGCATGTTTGCTCGGAGAATTACCCGCGTTAAATAGCAGACGTCGTAGATTGAGAGAGGCGACAGACTTCCTTTTACTGACGAAAATATCGACTTAGAATATCTGACGAACTCTTCTTCACTGAGAAGTCGTTGTTGTGGTTGTCGTTGCAGGCTGTTGTTGTCATTGTTGTTGTTGTTGTTGTTCGACAGACCGTAATTTCAGACGAATCATAGTTGATGACGTGGTTGTTGTAAGTAATTGTTATAAACAGTTGTTGTTGTTGTTGTCGTTGTTGCTATATTAAGTTGTTGACAGTAGTTCTTTCAGTTGCTGCTGACAAGCAGTTCTCTGCCATTAGAATCCGGGTATACTATTGTTTAGTTTTCTTTTGTCTTGTTTTGATTCGATGACACGCCTGTGAATGTCGGAACGAAATAAACTTTGAGAAGGTACCTTCGCTGTTCCTGAAGCAAATCGAGGTGGCCACGACTGACCTGTGGAGTTCAATCTTTACGAGGTGAGCTGTAATGATGATGACGACCTTATTTTGTAATTATAAGTCGTACCAGGTGTAATGAAATTCTGATTGATGAGATGCTGTGATTTTTTCGTCGAATATTAATTCAAAAAATGTCTGCCTAACTGACTG
>JAJTWR010000266.1:2772500-2842500 GCA_021613335.1 Whitmania pigra | reverse complement strand
TTCGAGTTCACGCCTCTTCAGTGGTTAACAGGCAGTTTTAATTTTCAAACATTCAGAATACGTGTTGAAATGAGGTCATTTCGAACATTGGAGAGGTCAATCATTGACCTTTTCTGACCTTCTTCGATTGGGATCATCGATGTCATGACCAGGAGATGATGTTGTTGTTATTGTTGATGATGATGTTGTTGTTGATGATGATGATGAAGACAATTATAGAGGTACCGATAATGATTCATAAGTGGGACCTCTATTCAAACATTAATAATAGCAGTGGCTGTGATGACGATCCCTTTTAAGTTACCTCAACTCGTCAACAAAGACAAGCATTTTTATTCCAAGTATCCTCTTTCTTAAACTCCATCCAATCTCTTCACCTGACCTTGCCCTTAAACCGACTTGAACTTGTAATTTGAACCTTGCGATATCTCGCTCGGAGGAAATCTAGCGCCTTCAAAAAAACAAAAAAAAAAACAAACAAATAAACAAAAAACTGCTAAAAAATCTCCAACTCCGAAAGTGGCGCCAGGAATCATCGGCATGAAAATGGAAAGATTGCATTCTCACAATCACAATCAATCATTCGCTCGGGATCGAAAACGAGAGTTGAAGGTTTTATGGATCCGCAAATTTCCGTTACGATCCGCGCCACGCCGGTGCAATTAATTCCAGCCGGCTCATCATTACGAGTGGAAAAGCCGGTTCCGTTTGATTGATTTCAACGGTTCACTTAACTTGACGTTTGTGATTCCGTGCCGTCCATCAATCTGGTCTGGTCAACACCTGCTTGTGAGTGATACGAGCCAGGAATTGATCCTCTAATCTCGAGTGACCGTCGTCAAAGTTTTCGATTCCATTAACGAAACTTTTTATGTTTTGAGGTTTTTATGAATTTGATTACCGAATTTAATGAAATAAATTGATTAATGTGATTAGAAAATTTAGAAAAATTGCGATTTGGGTGCTGGCAAAGTTTAGAAGTTTAATTGTAAAATTCCAATTTAATAATAAATCTAAGAATTAAATCCTTAATGAACGTGAATGTAAGACTTCAAACATGCAAAGATACAAAGATGCAAACATGCAGGCATACAAAAATTAGATGCACAAACGAAAACAATGCAAAAACATCTCCAATCGAGATCCATTTTGGTAACCGACTTGACGAGATAAACACAGGAATTGGAAACAAATTGTCACATAATCGCAGGCTTCTCTCTCGCTTTCATTTAAGTCCTTCAATTCACTCCAATCTTCAATCCTTCAATTCACTCCATTCTTCAATCCTTCAATTCACTCCATTCCTCAATCCTTCAATTCACTCCATTCTTCAATCCTTCAATTCACTCCAATCTTCAATCCTTCAATTCACTCCATTCTTCAATCCTTCTATTCACTCCATTATTCAATCCTCCTGTTCACTCCATTCTTCAATCCTTCAATTCACTCCATTCTTCAATCCTTCTATTCACTCCATTCTTCAATCCTTCAATTCACTCCATTCTTCAATCCTTCTATTCACTCCATTCTTCAATCCTTCTATTCACTCCATTCTTCAATCCTCTATTCACTCCATTCTTCAATCCTTCTATTCACTCCATTCTTCAATCCTTCTATTCACTCCATTCTTCAATCCTTCTATTCACTCCATTCTTCAATCCTTCTATTCACTCCATTCTTCAATCCTTCTATTCACTCCATTCTTCAATCCTTCTATTCACTCCATTCTTCAATCCTTCTATTCACTCCATTCTTCAATCCTTCTATTCACTCCATTCTTCAATCCTTCTATTCACTCCATTCTTCAATCCTTCTATTCACTCCATTCTTCAATCCTTCTATTCACTCCATTCTTCAATCCTTCTATTCACTCCATTCTTCAATCCTTCTATTCACTCCATTCTTCAATCCTTCTATTCACTCCATTCTTCAATCCTTCTATTCACTCCATTCTTCAATCCTTCTATTCACTCCATTCTTCAATCCTTCTATTCACTCCATTCTTCAATCCTTCAATTCACTCCATTCTTCAATCCTTCTATTCACTCCATTCTTCAATCCTTCTATTCACTCCATTCTTCAATCCTTCTATTCACTCCATTCTTCAATCCTTCTATTCACTCCATTCTTCAATCCTTCTATTCACTCCATTCTTCAATCCTTCTATTCACTCCATTCTGCAATCCTTCTATTCACTCCATTCTTCAATCCTTCAATTCACTCCACTCTTCAAACCTTCAATTCAATCTTCAATTCACTCTTCAATCCTTCAATTCAATCTTCAATCCTACAATTCGCTCCTCTGAACCTGCTATAGATTCCTAATACCAGCAATCCGAATGCTGTGTGGAAGTAAGCAATTGATTTCTCATAATTTCCTGCTAATTTACAAAAATAATTTCCAATAATTGATCGATAAGTTATTTTCGCATCTTTTATCTTTAATCACGACTGGGCACCTGCATTTTTCATTGAAAAACCAAAAAACAAGGCTACTTTTGTTGCGGGGAGAAACTAACATTTCCAATCCACCAGCTATTAATTCAAAGTCCAAATCATCTCAGTTATGCAACGGACTATAATCAAATAAATAAATAAATAAATAGCTATTGATTCACTTTTCGTTGTTAATATTATTGTTGTTATTGTTTATCGTTTACACGTTTAGTGTTTTATGCATTTATTATGTTTTGTTTCATTTTTTATTTTTAAGTTGACGGACAAATTCAAACAATAAACCAAAGTTTAGGATGAAAAATTGTTTGAATCGTATTCATGCATTGGAAGTGCATCCATGCATTGGAAATGCATCCATGCATTGGAAATGCATCCATGCGATGGAATGACGTACAGTTTGAGAGGATGGAATGCGAGTACAAATGTGTCGTTCAGAATTGTCCTTTCATCTCGAATGAATGGAGATCTATTTGATTGGATTGTTGAAGTCGTTTTGGCCATGTTTTGCCGCCTATTGTCAACTCAGGTCATCAAGTTGGCGACCTTTTGTCGGTAGGTGTCGTTGTATGGTTGTAGTTGTTAGTACGAAATAATAAACCAGAAGCATAATGTTAGGGTTAGGATCATATAATCAAATAAATAAATAAATAAATGCATAATGTCAAGGGTGTACCGTCAGACGACATAAATAAAAGTTGTTGCTGATGGTGATGTATAGCATCGTGCGAGAGATTGATATATTGTTGTTGTTATTGTTTCAAGAGGAATATAAGTAATATTAATATTTTTGTTGTTGTTGTTGCTGCTGCTGTTGCGGGTACATGAAGAAGGATACAGTATCGATCTGAGAAGATACAAGCTCATCTCGAGCAGGTTTTTATTGAACGTAACTCGTCTGCCTCGTCCAACGTCAGTTTAATATCTTAGTTCAAAGGCGGGAACTTCATTCAGAGAGAACCTGACTGTGTTACGTAATCGAAGGTTTTAATTTAAGGATTATTATTCCAATAATTACTATTATTAATTATATTTATCGCAGTTTTAATTAAAGGGTTATTATTCCAATAGTTACTGTTATTAATTATATTACAAGTACTTCGTATACGTTCGAGTGCTTGTAAATTTAACAGCCTTTTCATGATCTTGTGGTCTGTCACATATAATAATAGTTATATAATAATAATCATATAATAACAGTCACACAGTATAATTTTTGAACTTGTCAGCGGTGCAACTAAAAAAAAAATTTAAAAATAAAATTCAGGTAGATATTACACAGGTTCCTTTATGAGTACCATACCTGCATAGAGCGCAAATATCAGGTGCGAAAAGTAGGTACTATTTTTTTTGCCGTCGTTACGGTTGGGAAGTTTGAAGGAATGAGATGCATCGAATGTAGACAAATGAACAACTGGAACAGGTTTTCCTGGAGTTTCAATTAAACGAGTGACAGCTTTTTCCGCTGGAGAAATTTAATTAACCTCCTCCTGTAAATTTCATTTGCAATTATTGCTGTGTTGTTGTTGTTGTTGCTGTTGTTGTTGTTGTTGTTGTTTTTGTGTCGTTGTCGTTGTCGTTGTCTCTACTGTTACTGTGTGTGATAGTTAGCTGGTGACAATAATGACGATGATGATGATGATGATGATGCTGATAATAATGAGGATGATGATGATAATGATGATGCTGATAATAATGAGGATGATGATGATGATAATGATTAGCAGAGCATTGCGAAAGGAGAGTTTCATAGGCACCTGCCTAATGGTCCTGGAATTATTCGTCGAGAGTGTTTAAAGAAATGATTTAATGACATTTTTTTTTCTAATTTATAATTCCAGATAAACTGACGATTATAATTGACAATCTCTAGAGTTTCATTAAATATAGATAATATTTATAATAGCCGTATTTACAACAATCATCATCATCATCATCATCAGCTAATAACTTCCTAATAAGTAATTTGCAATCCGGACCGTTTCTATTTTTATCACCATCGAGGACACGATTTCAGCCAATCACGTTCAACCCGAATGTCTTGGCAAACACCGTCAATTAAGTACAGAGAACTGGAAACACATGAATTAATGAACAACCACTCATCAGGTAATTTCCCCTTTTATTTAATCAAACGATCAACCATCCAGAACATCGCCTTGGCTTCGAAATAACTCAAATTTTGAGTGCCTTAACTATCTGGATAGGATGTGAAGGCACTTCTTAATCTATCAACCATTTATATAGCGCCCCTTCCAGAGGGCGTTCCCTGGCACTGTGCAGGCTGGGTTGCTAAAGCGACGCATAACGACTGTTGTTGTTATTGTAACCGCATGCAGGAACGCTACCTTGCACGACAATCATCCACCCGACCAACCGTCCATACACAAAACATCCAACTAGCCTTTATATATTCTGTCATCCATCCATCCTTCCCCAATTCATTCATTCATTCATTTAACCATCCATCATTCCGCCGTTTGAAGAGCAGGCGACGATTTCTTCGGATGCTGAGCAAAAATAATAAAAAACGAAACCCGAGGATTTTGAATGGCAACACTTTCAAGTGATGGTCTTAGAATCCTTGTCATCTCGTTTAATTCAACTAATTTGTTTTTTTTTTCATTTTTGTGTTCGTCTGCGAAACACCCGCCCTTCCAAGGCCCCCTAAATGGGTGACCATAGGGGCTTCTCACTTCCCCACCAATACAAGGGTGGATGGACTAAATGGTGGATGGCCGTCATAAAGTTCGAGGGAATTACTCCAGCCAGACGCATTCAACAATCGAATTATTTTGAAATTACTTCGAATTTAACGGATAAATCATAAATAATGTATTTTCTCTCACAACATATTTAAGAGTCTTTCTCATGACCTCATGTCCAACTTTTGAGTTTAGCTTTTATTACTATTATTATTATTATTATTATTATTATTATTATTATTATTATTATTTATTATTATTATTATTATTATTATATTATTATTATTATTATTATTATTAGTATTATTATTATTATTATTATTATTATTATTATTATTATTATTATTATTATTATTATTATATTATTATTATTAGTATTATTATTATTATTATTATTATTATTATTATTAGTATTATTATTATTATATTATTATTATTATTATTATATTATTATTATTATATTATTATTATTATATTATTATTATTATTATTATTATTATTATTATTATTATTATTATTATTATTATTATTATTATTATTATTATATTATTATTATTATTATTATTATTATTATTATTATTATTATTATTATTATTAGTATTATTATTATTATTAGTATTATTATTATTATTATTATTATGATTATTATTATTATTATTATTTATTATTATTATTATTATATTATTATTATTATTATTATTATATATTATTATTATTATTATTATTATTATTATTATTAAGTATTATTATTATTATTATTATTATTATTATTATTATTATTATTATTATTTATTATTATTATTTTTATTTTTATTTTTATTTTTATTATTATATTATTATTTTTATTTTTATTTTTATTATTATTATTATTATTATTATTATTATTCTTATTATTATTATTATTATTATTATTATTATTATTATTATTATTATTTTTTTTTTTTTATTATTCTTATTATTATTATTATTATTATTATTATTATTATTATTATTATTATTATTATTATTATTATTATTATTTATTATTCTTATTATTATTATTATTCTTATTATTATTATTCTTATTCTTATTCTTATTCTTATTATTATTCTTCTTCTTATTCTTATTATTATTATTATATTCTTATTATTATTATATTATTATTATTATTTATTATTATTATTATTCTTCTTATTCTTATTCTTATTCTTATTATTCTTATTCTATTATTATTATTATTCTTCTTATTATTATTATTCTTATTATTCTTATTATTATTCTATTATTATTATTATTATTCTTATTATTATTATTATTATTCTATTATTATTATTATTGCAATTGTTTTTGTGTTGTTATTGATGCTGTTGTGGTTGTTACTGGATTAAAAGTTCGATCCAGCTTGAGAAGAAAATATTTTCCACATACCTCCCTTTAGATGTTTCATCGCGTAAAAACGGTTTAAAGAAACGATGGCGAATGATGATGATGATGACCATGACGACGCTGGGGATGATGAGGATGATGATGATGATGACGTTGAGGATGATGATGTTGATGACGACGATGATGATGATGACATTTGACATTTGACATTGACGATGATAACGCCGACTTCAGGAGCATCACATACTCTCGATGGATGCCTTGTGTCACGTGGTCAATCGGAAATTGACTCTTGTGCGATAAAAAAAATTTATCAGGAAAACTGTAAATAATTCCTTATCGTCGTTTTCTGCGCATCTTCGAAGTGTCGCTCATATTAATATAATAATATATAATATAATTGATATAATAATAATATTAATATAATATATATATATATAATCGTATATTAACGTAATATCGCTCACGTTAATATGTCGCTCATAATAATGTGGAATTATACGAGTGTCTATTTATTAAAATATCATCAACATATTATCACGATATCGCTCAATACCACCTACAAGAATATCAGATCGATGCAACAGATTTCACCGCTGCAACTATTACCACTACCACCATTACGTAACCACTACATAACCACTTCCTAACCATGGACCATCAAAATAAAAATAAAAATTAAAAAAACAGGCCTTAAAATTAGATCGCTTTCTAAATATTATAAAGGATTTTATTATCTAACTTATAAACCAAATTAACATCCAATAGATCGACAAAAAAGTAAATGAATCAAACGGTTAAAATATACAATTGCAAATAAATAAAATATCACATCATAATAATACGTAGCAACTCTAATTATAATAATACATCATTATAATTATTAAAAATTAATATTTCTTGATTAGTCTACGGACAGATTGGTCGATAATTGGCAATGAACAGATTATTCAATTACCTATTTATCGTTTATAAGCGGACTTATTTTCTGCATCATTAGAAAATCTTTTGATGGTAAATCTGTATGCACTGGTTCAAATCCTGGCTCGTAATTAAGAGAGTTAGTCAGCATCAAATTGCCTTCGACTTGGTGCTTGGATTTTTACGCGTTAAAAATAATAATGATAATAATAATAATAAACCAATTTTCAAAATAATTTCTAAAAATTACGTAATTATCTCTTGCAACCTTTGCCAGATTTATTAACATAAACTCTATTATTATTATTGTTGTTATTATTGCATTTGTGAGAAATATTATCTGACCGAAAAATTGTAGAATGTGTATTTACAGAATGTCTTAAATAAACAAGAAATAAAAATATAACTCTCTACCGCCAAAAATTACGGTGGAGCCTAAATTATTTACAACCACTCCAAATCTGTGAATGAAAGATATTTTTATCTTTTATGTCCTCTCATCATGTTTGAAACATAAAATCCAAAATAATATCTACTGCTTTCTGAATATTCGTGTACATAATAATATAGTAATTATAAATATTATAAATTTTATGATACAATTACGGGAACAAAGTTATTACTTATTTAATTTGATATCCGTTTAAAAATTTAACTTAATTGAAAATGAATTAATTGACAATTTACTCAAATAACACAAAAATGTTTAAATTACGGTTGAATTTGCATTTCAAATGATAATAATGTTTAAAATTAACAAAAACAAAATATTTCGACGAATATTGAAAAATTGCAGAATTGTAAAAGCGCAGTTTATTTTTATTTTTATTTTTTTCCCATCAATTCCTTGAAAATAAGTTTCAAGAGGAAAGAAATACCTCGGCGTATCTAAACATCGCCATCATGTTTTTAAGAAAAAAAAATTTATTATAAAGAAACCATCAAGGCTTCACCAGAAAAATGGCAACTTTTACGAATTTAGTTTATTTTTCTGAAGCCGCAAGAATGAGACCTATTTCTTTGAGTTAGAAATTATTCAGTTATTCTAGTCATTAGTAATAATTCAGTTGCAATTATAAAATCTAAAATTCATATTCAGGAACAAAAATATTAATTTAAAAACAGTTAAACGTTTGGAGATCAAAGCATTCAGGATTTTATATTTGATGCCGTAAATTTAGGATTAAATTTTTATAACTAGTTTCGAACTTAAAAGTGGCCGACGTTTGAATTTATAATAAAAAAAATAATTTATCTTTTTACCGTAAAAATTCAATTTTAAAAAAATCCGAACGAACTGTGATTACTTGCATTAAGGACATTCATTCACGGAGTGGGATTTCTAGATTGATAATTTTTTAATTAACATATTATTGTAAACTTAGTTTTTGAAATTAATTAACTTAATTAATATATTGCTAAAATTAAATTTATATTAATTATGTTTGGTATCTTTTTCGTGCATGTGATGTCGCTGTTATTGCTACAGAAAGCATTCTCGCTAATCACCTGACAATCAGCGAGAGTCCAGACAACTTAGAAGTCTAAAGATCCATTTGCATCCTTAAGTACCTCATTCTTTAAACACTTAAACTTCTGTTATTCAGTTCCGTTAACTGAATACTTGCTCTAATAAACTTATTAGTTAACTTGCTTATTTGCGGACCCCCGGGTTATTTCAATATATATTTATGTCTTTTTATAATTAATAATAAATTCTATTGTATCGTATTAGTTGGTTATAGTATTAATTTTATATAATTTAATCACTTTTAAGATTCTATTCAAAGTCATTAATCGAAAAAAGTAGTTTTAAAAAATATTTTTTTGATTTGTCAAGCATTACTCGACATCTCAAATAATTCTCTCATTCAGTCATTCATTCACCCATTGTTCTGTTCTTCATTAAGCCATTTATTCAGCACAACGAGCAATTTCATGAACAGCCTTTGTGAGTTCGAAGGTATTATTTCAATTATTTTTCTCTGAAAAAGTTTTCCAAATCTTTTGGTCTAAATTTCTTAAATTTGTTTGCTTTTAATTAATTTTTTTTATTAATTCGTAGTTAATTCATTAATTAACTCTTGTTATATGAACCTTTATATGCTTTATAAACTCAAGAAATTAATATTTAACCACATCACTCTTGCTCTCCCCCATTTTTATTATTATTATTATTATTATTATTATTATTATTATTATTATTATTAGTATTATTATTATATTATTATTATTTATTATTATTATTATTATTATTATTATTATTATTATTATTATTATTATTATTATTATTATTATATTATTATTATTCTTATTATTATTATTATTATTATTATTATTATTATTATCTTATTATTATTCTTATTATTATTATTATTATTATTATATTATTATTATTCTTATTATTATTATTATTATTATTATTATATTATTATTATTATATTATTATTATTATTATATATTATTATTATTATTATATTATTATTATTATTATTATTATTATTATTATTATTATTATTCTTATTATTATTATTATTATTATTATTATTAGCAGTAGTAGTATTATATATATTGTTATTGTGGTTATTATATTTTTTCATCTTATTCTTCACAATCTTCAATGGTTACACAAATAACAGACTACAAATTTTCCAAACATTTTCATCTTCAAGTCTTTCAAAAGGTCACGCATCTTCATACCTGTTCATCACTCTCTCAGCACAATTCCATGACAGTCTTAGATCAGCAATCAGATGCTCCTTCGTCAAATCGTCTGTCCGCCTTGCAAAAGTGGATGTACATGGACATGGTTGGCCCGCAGATAGCCCCCCTCATCCTTACATTTGCAACATCGATCCATCGGGGGTTTTTTTACTCTGCCCTCAAAACTTTCGTATTCAGGGAAAGTTAGCTTCAAAATTGAAGTTACCTGATGAGGACATAAGTCACTGTAATTAAACTCTTATTCCTTACAATTAACGTTATATAAAAGGATAAGAAATAAATAAAAGGTCAAAACAAAAATAAATTAATAGCATTCTGCTCGATACAAAATTCGTGTCAGGAAGTTCTTGTCACTGGATGGAACCAAACAAAATTGGCGGATTGATCTGAAAATCTGGTCTTTTTAAAGCCATTGTTGTACCTGTATTTGATGTTGTTGGTGTTGTAACTGCTAGTGGTGAACTTGTTGCTGTTGTGTTTCTTAAAACATGGATAACGCAAAAACAGGAGAATCAATTTTTTTATATATTAATAACAACAATAACTTAACCTTTAATAATTTATGACATTATTATTATTACTATTAGTTATCGAGATCAACATTCTAAAAAAAAAAATAATATTCCCTTCTAACTCTTGTTCTTAGTCCTACTACGCCCTAATCGATGATGACTAAATCGTTGAGGTTCATAAAAAAAATAATGAAAATCTTGTTTTTGTTAATCCGTTTGGATTTTTCCCTCTTTTGGATGGTGAATCCATTGACGATGTTGTTGTTGTTGTTGCTGTTGTTGTTGTTCGTCGTTGTTGATGGTGATGGTGCTGTTTTGGTTGTGGCTGCCATTTTAGTTGCGGAAGTTGTTCTCAATCAAGAACTCTGCAAATTTTCCCATCATTTAACTTGATTTCGTGTTCTCGTTGTTGTTGTTGTTTTGGCTTTTTAACAACGTGTTTCTTAGAACGTCGAGCTGTTTATTTAAAACTTACTCACGGCGAAATGACCTCTGACATTTTACGGCCCTTTTGAAGGGTTGTGGTCTTACGACTCAAACAAAGTTAAAAACCCTGAACTTGAATCCTAATCCTCCACATCAGTCGAACTGAACCTTTGAGTCATTCTCAGATTTTCTGAAAAAGCTAAAGTTTAACTTGGAGGATTTAATTTTTAAACGAAAACAATCATTATTTGACTGCAGTAAATATGACTTTAAGAGCATTTTGCTCCTTTTTTTTTATTAAATTGCAACCACTTTCTCAACAATTACGTGATATTATGTCTGCCTGGGAAAATTTTTATCTCATGTGACACACTGTTTATTATTATTATTATTATTATTATTATTATTATTATTATTATTATTATTATTATTATTATTATTATTATTATTATTATTATTATTACTTTAAATTACAATAAACACGGTTATCCAAACAAATCAAGGGCGGAAATTATTTCTAAATGAAGTTAAAAACTGGATTCTCCTTTGTTTCGTGATGAGTCAAGAAATTCAAGTTTAATGCTGCTTTTTACTGGCTGAGGGTTGTTATCAGGGTTTTGAACAAAGAATCATCCGATGCTATCAACTTCAGCAACTACAACTTCATCAGCTTCATCAACTTCAATAACTTCGACTTCATCAACTTCAATATCTTCAACTTCATCAGCTTCGATTAAACACATGATTTAAATTACATCGAAAAGATTGAAAGTTTAATGAAATTGAGAATGTAATAACATCAAAATTAACTGAAATAGAATGTAATTGTAATAAAAAAACAAAATTTTAATTGTATTTAAATTTAAAATTATATTAATTTTTAATTAAATTTTTAATTATAATTGTAATTAAATATAAAATTATAATTGTAATTGCAACGACTTTTTAAATACAATTTAAGTCCGCATTAAAATATAATCATAGCAATTGATTCCTGCATCCTCTTAATGTATTCTCATTTTTTTTAATTTTTAACATTGTCTCAACTTCTGTGTTGAATGAACACGAGTCTAACTTGTGAACAACACTTACAACAGAGACTTCGTTGATGTCACTATCATTATAATCATCATCATCATCATCAACAACAACAACTTAATCTTCGTCGTTACGGTGATGTTATTATAATTTTCATAATTTCTATTAATTATTTCATGAATTATTATTATTATTATTATTATTATTATTATTATTATTATTATTATTATTATTATTATTATTAATTATTATTATTATTATTATTATTATTATTATATTATTATTATTATTATTATTATTATTATTATTATTATTAGTATTATTATTATTATTATTATTATTATTATTATTATTATTATATTATTATTATTATTATTATTATTATTATTATTATTATTATTATTATTTTATTATTATTATTATTATTATTATTATTATTATTATTATTATTATTATTATTATTATTATTATTATTATTATTATTATTATTATTATTATTATTATTATTATTATTATTATTATTATATTATTATTATTATTATTATTATATTATTATTATTATCATTAAGCCACATTAATATCTCAAAATTATTATGACCACTTATTAATATTATTATTTTGCAACATCATTATTATTATTCTCTTTATTTCTATTATTGTCATGGCATAAGCTATTGATGATGATCCATCACGGCGCTCATCAACCAGGTACCAGATGAGTCATGCACTTCTGAACACTCAAATCATCCTCTCTCGACATCTCACACACCAACTGTAAATTGATTATGTTAATATATTAAATATATTAATCGTATTATTACTATAAATATTAATAAGATTTAAAACTTTGTTAACGGTCAAATAAATACCTGTAATGACAATTAATTATAATAATAAGTAATACTGGTAGTAATAATGCACCAATAATTACAGTGTTCATAATTATATTATACCATTTATAGACTTTTAATTACACTTAATCCCACGAGCCAATCAGCGTTGGATAATTAATAGGAAAGGCGTGCCATTGGTTGGATGAATGGTGAAACTAATTGCAACAGCTTAATCAACAAATACTCTTTCTTATTAGGAAATTCGTCGTGTAATTAAGATATTACTGAAATGATGATGATGATGATAATGATGATAAACTACAAGTATAAAGTCAAGAGTCTATTATCTCTCCATTTTCATTGGTCAAAATAAATTAACAAATAAACTTGTTCCTGAAATTGACTAAAAATTCTAAACCCTAAATTTACAAGTCAATATAATTCCATAAACTTGATTAAATAAAATTTAGTTATTAATATTAAGAACACCGGTGAAATTATTGCTATTATTATTAGTATTATTTTGTTAGGTGTCACTGTTAATTTTATCTGGTGAAATCAATTTGAAAACTTAGAGGCGGCCGTGATTGATATTTTTTTAAATAATTTTTTTTTGATAATTTATTTTAATAATTACTTTTTTATTTTTATTGATAATTTTTTTTAAATAATTTTTTTTTAAATTTTTATTTCGTTATTTTGGCTGTAATGTTGATACGCCATCGAAATCACGTTTCTAACTTTTTTGTAATTAATTAATCAATTCGATAATTAATCAATTTGAGAGTTTTGGTCCTCTTCGAACCATCCAAAAAATCATTGTTCTATCACTGTTGTATTCATTGCTTGTAAAATATTAAGAAGCCCTTGAAAATCCTCGGCGGCGGTGTTTTAAAGAAAACATAGTTAATATTTAAGTATTATTATTTTATCAATTTAACTTAAGAGTTAACTTTAGGCAAACCTTGTCCATTTTAAATAAATGAATTATTATTTTAATGAATAAACTAGTGAAAAGGTATGGCTTTACATCCTAATGGTGCAGCAAATACATAACCAAAATATGGTTTATTTTATTATCCACTTTATTAGTGGACACTCATTTTAGAACCAAGATTATAGAAGACAAATGAGACCATCAAAAGAGTAGAAACTGCAGGTATAAAAAGGTAATTATTTAAAAAATATATACATACATAAAATACTTGAATAAATAATATTTGAATAATGAGTGCTTATAGAAAGGGAGGGGGTTTTTGGTGACATGCTGGAGAATTTTATTTTCCGAGAATCATCCACAAATCTGATAAGAAAGTGATGCGATTAAAAAAGGATGATATAATTAATAATTGAGTGATAAATATTAATTAGTACAAACATCCGGAACAAATCCGTATGCTATCTATCGTTATTTAATAATAATAATAATAATAATAATAATAATAATATCATAATAATAATAATACTAATAATAATAATCAATAATAATAATATCATAATAATAATAATCATAATAATAATAATAATATAATAATAATAATAATATAATAATAATAATAATAATAATAATAATAATCAATAATAATAATAATAATAATAATAATAATAATAACAATAATAATAATAATAATTAATAATAATAATAATAATAATAATAATATAATAATAATAATCATAATAATAATAATAATAATAATAATAATAATAATAATAATAATAATAATAATAATAATAATAATAATAATAATAATAATAATAATGATGATAATAATAATAACAATGATAATAATAATAATGATGATAATGATAATGATAATGATAACAATAACGATAATCATCATCATCATCATCATTGCAAAAATGATAGCAATATATCATAGTTATAATTACCTACTTCATTTCAACATCTGACATTGGCCCGTTAAGAGCTACCAAAAAGCTTCAAATTCTTCACACTGTTTAAGTGATAAATATTTTTATTCATTTCTCTTAATCCAGTTATTTAGTCAGCGAGCAGGTGTGTTTTTCTTTAAACATGATTTAAACATTGAAGATACATTTTGTAAAAGGCACAAGCATTTACATTTATTTATTCGTTTACTTAGAAAACTTTGAATTTAAATTCAAATTTATCTCAGTCCAAAGCGTGCCCCCAAATATGGGGAAAAAATTCTAATAAATTGTGATCTAATCAACTTCTGATTAAAAACCAGGACCCATAACCGAGACATCCCAAGATTGAAGAAAATGTCCAGCAGACCAGTATCTGATTAGTCAAGATAATTTATTTATTTATTTATTTATTTATTTATTTATTTATTTATTTATTTATTTATTTATTTATTTATTTATGTATTTATTTATATATTTTAATTTAAAATAAAAATAAAACGTAAACACTTTTAATATAAATCGAGAATACTTCGTCTACTAAAAATAAACCAATTTTAGTTCCCAATAAGGTCCCACAAGAACCACCCAAATAAAGAGCAAATTATAAGTTACCAAGACGCAACATGTCTTCAAATATTTGGATTCGCTTCGTTCACTCAGCAGAGGTGTTTTTAAACTCAAGTTATGGAAAAGCGGATGCTGATATAATTAAGTCTTTATTCGCGCCTCTGACGCAGTGCGTGTGAGCGCCTTAAAAGGTTGACTCAAAGTCCTTTTTTATTCGTTTGTTCCGGAGCGTGGTTTAAATTTGTTAATGTTGCAAAAGAAATCGCATCTAGGATTACAGCTGTTAATTACAATGCACAATGCACAAAAGAAAACAATGTTTTACCGAAGATTAAAAAAAAACAAAAAAATATGGCTGACAAGGCCGAAGCACAATTAGAAAAAAAATCGAATAAGAGCTATAGTAAGACGAGCCACATAAACCCCAGAACAAGATGATGATGATGATGATGATGATGATGATGATGATGATGATGATGATGATGATGATGATGATGATGATGATGATGATGATGATGATGATGATGATGATGATGATGATTGATGATGATGATGATGATGATGATGATGATGATGATGATGATGATGATGATGATGATGATGATGATGATGATGATGATGATGATGATGATGATGATGATGATGATGATGATGATGATGATGATGATGGATGATGATGATGATGATGATGATGATGATGATGATGATGATGATGATGATGATGATGATGATGATGACGATGACGACGACGACGACGGACGACGACGACGACGACGACGACGACGACGACGACGACGACGACGACGACGCGACGACGACGACGACGACGACGACGACGACGACGGACGACGACGACGATGACGATGACGATGACGACGACGACGACGACGACGATGACGACGACGATGACGATGATGACGATGATGATGATGATAATTATCATAATAATAATAACATTATCGAATAAACGAATTCAAACCTGAAAAAAAAAAATTATTATTTATAATATATGCTATAATATATTATTAATATATTAATTTAATTTAATTTAATAATAATAATAATAATAGTAATAATCTTTCAGTTACAGTTAATGTACTTATTAGTTACACCGGCGCAACATTTATTATTACAGCATTGCTGTTCTAATTATAACATAATAATTACCTGTTAAATATGACAATAACAACAATTACAATGATGTCATTGTTAGAATGGTATTATTCACATTATTGTTATTGTTATTATAAATATCTTTTATTAATATGAATATCATCATTATTATTATTTTTTCTATTTTTTTAAAATTATTATTATTATTATTATTATTATTATTATTATTATTATTATTATTATTATATTATTATTATTATTATTATTATTATTATTATTATTAATGTTGTTAGATCTAAATGCTCCTTTATTGATGCCTTGAGATTAGTTCGGAATGAATAGATAAAAAACATTCCAACGAATATCTCCTTGACCGATTAAGTGCTCCCCCATTGATGGATGACCACGGGAGACCACTACCCTTCCAGGTGTTGTTGACCGATTATGACGAGACCCTCGGCGATCTAAAAGCATTCCCTTGGATTGATTTCAAGTTGGAGTGCAAATGCAGAAAGGAGTTGATAATGATGATGGAGAAGGGGTGGTAAGGATGATGACGATGACACTGTATGGAATGAAAATGATACTGCTGCTGATGATGCTTTTGATGATGACGATGACGATAATGACGGTGACCTTTGGTGATGGCGATGGCATGACGATGACGTGACGATGACGATGACGTTGACGTTGTCGGTGAGGGTGATGGTGATGACGATGACGATAATGACGGTGACCATTATGATAACGATGGTGACGAAATGCCAGCCTAGCCACTTGAGTTTCGATCTTTGGAAAGAAATTGAGATGATGAAATTGATATTTTTTTTAATTTGGCGCCTCAAAAAACCCCGAGAACCTTGTAACTCGTCTGACGCAAGTGGAGATAGGAGGGCGGAAATTCGGCGCTAAATGTCTTCCTCATAACACGAGGCGCGAGAAATAACGGCGTCAAAAAGGAGCAGTAAATAACACTGTACATTTAGTCGTGTTTACGCAACTGGTTGGGAATTGCGCAACATAATGAGAAAAAACGTTGAGTAAATTTGCATGGAAAGGGCTTCTGAATCATTGCTTTCTTGTTCCGTGCTTTGTAAAGCAGAATGAAGAAGGTGACATTAAACTTAATGGAAGGTCTTGCCTGTGGTTATGATGACGATGACATTGCACACCATCTTCGTCGTCGTCGTCGTCATCTCCTTTCATGGCCTCATCATGAATATTGAATAAGTTATTGAGAACCGACAGATGGTGCCTCCAATCCCTGCGCTCCTGATAACGATAAGAAAGGAACCAGATTTTCTTTTAAAGTTTTCTTCGTTGTCGGGAAATTTAATTTCAACTTTTAAGTCAGGTTGTTGCCTTAGAACCCAGCGGAGCGTGACGCGGGGTGCGCCGGAAAAACGTGTCCGGAATCTCGCGCTTGATAAGCCTCCGTAACAACCCCGTTCACGCATCAACGATTTGGCATTTCGCGAGAGTTTCGAAAGTTTCTGACGCAGTTTTCGCGGATTTCAGCGTTTGCATATTTTAAAATGTCTTTTAAAATGTCAGAATTTCTTTGAATGCGAACACATATTCATCATTTATTCCGTTGTGCCATCCGATTGGTTACTGGAAATTGGACAATATTACTTAACAATTACTTATTTGTATTTATTAATAATATTTAAATGAAATCCATTGTCTTTTAAAATATGCAAATGAAGTTATCTTTAGACTGGAATTTTCCATTTCCAATTAAAACCAGACGGGAGGAATGGATTTTCGCCATTGATGACAAGTGCTCATAGCAGTCCAAACAATGGCGGCGCCTCCGTTGTCATGACGACGAAGACAACGCTGAAACGTCCTCTACAGAAGGATGTCGTTTGTCATGATCCACAAAATCATTAAGGAGTCCTGTCTCTCAATTATGATTATGATTATGATAATTGCCTTGGCGGTGACGGTGATGATGATGATGATGTTGATGACGATGACGACGACGACGATGACGAGGAAGATGACGACGATGATGGTGAAGATTAAAGGTTAATTACGATGATTACGATGCCTGTGGCATAGAGGAAATATTTAAAAAGTAATCACAAGCAATGAGATAGCTTCACAAGCTATTAAAAGCTAATCAATGACAAAATCAAAATTTATTTAATCGAATGTGTTTTTTATTATTGATAAACGTAATAGTGTACAATAACATTAAAGATAATAGCAATTTTAATAATGACTTTGCAGCTAATTACAGTGATTTTGTAGTAACTTATAGTGACTTTGTAGCTAATTGAACTACTTTGAAGTTAATAATAATGACTTTGTCGTTAATTAAAGTGACATTGTAGTTAACTACATGATTATAATATTACTACATAATTATGCGAACATTTATTTATTAATTTATATTAATTAATGTTACTATACATTTATAATAACTGAATCGAACTGTTAACCAATTATCGGAGCTTCCTTCAATGATGGCGATGATACTGTTGATGATGGTGGTGATGGCATGGACGGATGATGATGATGGTAATAATGGTGGTAATAATTATATCGATTTGATCGTGGCATACTTTTTGAGGTAAGCTTGATGAGGACTAATTGATCACAAACGTCAACTATTTGGAATTCAAATGGATCGAGTGAGGCGATGGTGTAACTCTTTCAAACAATACAACTCACTTCGTCTCGGATGACCGACCACCAATCAGATGGAGGACTCTCATCTCGAGCAGAAGAATTGAACTCATTCAAGAAATGCTTAATACTTCAAAATTCTTTTCGTTCTGTTAGGCTGTCAACACTCAATTCTTCACTTTTAGTGACTTCGTTGAGCTTGAAAGAGTCCACGTGAAAAGGTCTTTTCAACGAGGATTCCGTTGAACATGAACTTGTAAATGAACTTGTAAATGAAGTGGAAAATGAACTTGAAAGTGAAGTTGAATGTTGATCGAACGTTGCTTAATAAGTTTTCTTTGGCCATCTTAGGTGCACGCATGACGTCATCGCAATCATTATCATACATTGTCGTCAGCAGTATCATCATCATCATCGTCGTCGTCGTCGTCGTCGTCACAGACTTGATGAAGATCCATTGAAGATATGGAATCGATCTTGATTGCAACTTTTCCTGTTCGTGTGATGAAGCGATGAAATGATTAGATCCGACTGCTCATTAACAGTCGATGCATTTGATTTTCTGGTGATTTGAAATAATTAGGATGTCATTAACATGATGATTAAGGATGATGAATTATGATTACGACGATGATGATAATAATGATCACGATCATTCATCCTCATTTATTAATAATTCAATGACATACCATTAACGATTCATTGAATTAAATTCTCTCCTGACAACGTTTGATGGATGTGTTATAATCTAATAAAAATAAATATTTAAATAAAAAAAATGTTCGGTTCGATATGGAAAGTGAAAAATACAGACGAGACTCAGACTGGAAAACAGGAATTCTTGGATCTCATAAAAAATACTACAATTCCTTCTCTAAACTTGCAATTTTAAGATTTTAAGTCGTTATTGATTGACGAAGGTGATAGTTGTTATTAGGTTAATATAATAACAATTATTGTTATTGTTATTATAATATATATTATTAATAATTATTATTATTGTTATTATAATTATTATTAATATAATATAGTTATAAATATTAATTATTATTATTCTGAAGAAGGTGCAACCTGATAATCTTAAGAATTCGCAAACACGATTAATCGTTTGATATTTTGATATCTTTTGTCGTTAATTGATTTATTTCCTTAGTAAATATTTTTCATTTCTTAAATTATCTCTAAAAACAAATATTTAAAACAGAATAATATAACATAATATAATAATACAAAATAAATAATCAAATTAACTAAGTAATTAATATACAATTAACTAACTAAATGAATGAATGAATGAATGAATAAATAAATAAATAAGTAAATAAATTGCTTGAACATTCCTTCTCAAAACCGAACAGATTTTGATACGGAGTAACCAATGACTTTTTCTTAATAAAACTTTCGGAGGCATAAAAATTAATCGTCGTTAATGTGATTAAATTTCAGCACAAATGATTACAAATTGCATCGCTTGTTTGCAGAGTCAGTCCAAGATTTCGACCTTAAAGTACTGATTGTGATATTAGTAATGATAATGATGATGATGATGACGATGATGATAGTGGCAGTGATAGTGGCAACGATAACAATGATAATAACGATGAAGGTAACGAAGATTATGATAATGATAATAGCAATGATAATGATGATGATAATGATAATAGCAATGATGATGATGATGATGATGATGATGATGATAATGATAAGACAGTCAAACTACAAACTAAAACGTCATGACATGTTTTGACGGCGTCAAGAAGATCAACTTTAATCCTCAAGACGTCTAGCGTTGTCGTTGTTACGTCAGATTTAAATCACCCTAGTTAAAGCGATAGGCCATAAAATGACAAACACAAGCTTTGGACTTATTTCTGACTATTTTGCTGCCTTCTGATGATTTTGCAGAACAATTTTAAATTTTAGATGATTTTTTTCCTTTTTAGCTCGAAATATTTTAAACTTCTTTGTCGATAAAATAAAGGAACTAAGTTGAACATCCTAACAGTTTATAACCCCAACTTTCTTGGAATAATAACGGTTATTAAGTCGTTAAAGGGATGTTAACGTTCAGGATGTTTTTAATTTAATGGCCGTTATTATCAATTTGTTGCACTTATTAGGATTGAGTCATAATAATAATAATAATAATAATAATAATAATAATAATAATAATAATAATAATAATAATAATAATAATAAGATAATAATAATAATAATAATAATAATAATAATAATAATAATAATAATAATAATAATAATCATAATAATAATAATAATAATAATAATAATTAATAATAATAATAATACTAATAATAATAATAATAATAATTAATAATAATAATAATACTAATAATAATAATAATATAATAATAATAATCATAATAATAATAATAATAATAAATAATAATAATAATAATAATAATAATAATAATAATAATAATAATAATAATAATAATAATAATATAATAATAATAATAATAATATAATAATAATAATAATAATAATACATGACAAAATGGGGATAATAACAATAACAAATAAAATAATGATTATAACATTAACAATAGCAGCAAAGATATAAATAACAATCTCTCTAAGCCATGGCCTATTGCAAATAATGACTCATTTCTCTGAACTTTCCCGCTCAATTGAGACAAACGTCCTCGTGCGAAATATTTTGCCGGAGAAGGACTTTTTGAGTTTTTTTTTTGAGTTTTTTTTTTTGGTTAAAAATCCATCGCCAAGGAAAAAGTAGCGTTTCCATGTTATCATTCATTTACGAACAGGAAATGCTTTTTCGTGACCTGGAGTTAAAAAATGCCACTGGGATCCCGGCAGACCATGGGGCACCTGTCCACAAAAAGATCGGCTGATGATTATTATTATATTATGCTGATAATATAATATGCATAATATAATTATTATTATATTAGGCTGCTGCTGCTGCTGGTGATGATGATAATGATGATGGTGATGAGGGTGCTACTTTTTAATGCAAGGAGAATAATTAAATACTCCCTATTTATCAATTGTTCTTCATTAATTAGGCGGACTCTTCTTTTTCAGGCTATCAGTTTTCTTTCATGTAACGTAATTTGGTAATTTAGTAATTTAGTAATTTGGTAATTACGTGAATCTGTAACCTGTTAGCAGATGATGATTATGTAGACGTAATGTAGGCTTGTCCTAGTGCTTTTCTCACGAATGATACTCTGACAAGATCAATGCTTCATCTTTTAATATTCTGCTAATCTACGTTTAAAAATGCTTCTTTCTTTGTGGACATCTGTATTTTTAAGTTAATGAGTTTAAGGTAAATCATAATTTATAACGAGAAAATTACTTAATTCGAATCATTGCTTCATTCTAACTATGCATGCTTACATGTAAAGTTCATAGTTTACGAAACACCTTCATCTTTTTGTTCCGGGTTTGTGTTCACATTGCAAACACTTGAATTCTTGCAATGCAACGGGAAATTAAGAATATTTTGGGTGCCATTCTGCCAAGATCGAATGCTTAAGTTAATGACCAACTAAGATTCATTTTCTTCCTTCGAGCAAACTTTTGATCGAATATCGAGTTACTCCTGCATTTTCTGCCTTTTCTTCTTACTAGTACTGCTACAACTAGTAGTACTGAGAATGTACCTCATAATCACAACCACGACCGGCAACTTGCGCCACGCTTTCAACAAGATGGAAAAAAGTGACTGTCCGTTCGTAATGATTTGGAATTCGCTACTTTTTCTCGGCGTATTAAAAAAGTGAAAGGTTGTTTATATCCAGTACGGAGTGTTATTAAATTTGTTACGCTTTTGTAAACTGCCGGAGACACGTTGCAGACACCGACGAGGTTGTAAACATTCTCAAGGATGGGCCGAGGAAACTGAAATATCGAAAGAAGTTTTTAGAATAAAAGTTTGTCAAAAAAAACACGGCTGATCACCAGGTCATAGATCAACTCTTTTATTCAACTGAAGCCTACCCTGGTTCATAAATGATGAGATTTAATTCTCGGAGGACGCTTTAAAATGATGCGTTTCTTTCGAAAGTGTAATCTTTGAGAATTCTGAGATTAACCTTGGAGATTTCGAGGGGAAATGAAAGCTCAGGGCGAGATTTTTTTGTTTGTCTCAATTTGCTTTTCGGATTTAAATCAATTAGGCAATCTTCAATTTTCTCAAAGAGACTGATCAAATGGGAAATTACTCTGATTGAGAAAAATGAGGACGTTTGATAGTCATTAATTTGTTTTAAATTTACTTGATGTCATTCCCAGGATCCCAGAGAGATTTTGTCTAAAGTTTTGACTTTCGAGATAAATGATTATAATTAATAACTGCTCCAAATTTAATAAATTCAATCTTCTCTTTAATGGTTTAGTTAAAATCTCATGAATAATGATTCACAGTAATAATTTGACAATTACAGTGGAATATAATCTAAAATTAGTCGACGACTTAAACAGTCTATTCGTTAAAAAAAAATATAAAAAAAATATGGAAATAAAAATAACAATTACACGGAAGCAGTCGAGATCTGTATTGTAAGTCTTAAAAACGTCAAATTGATAGACCATCGCTATTGAGAACGCCTCGTCGAATGATCAAATTGCCATGCTAACCAATGCGAGTACTGATGAGTCTAGCAATCAGTAAATGAATCATCCCGCGCTTGATTGTGCAAATATTCGATCTGTCCTTGGCTATATGGATCCTCAAACAATGCAAAACATTTTCATTTACTCATCTCGTCTTCTGGGCGGAAGTTACGTTCAGGCTGCCCCATCAGTTTCGGTGTGCAGAGAGCCGCCGACAGGAATGTTGGACCACTGCAGTATGTCAGCTTGGTAATGGAAAAGCAAAATAAAAAGTTTTAAAATATAGGCAGGCGGGGTCCCCAAAAAAATTGCTGGCCATTTCCCGTCTGCCCATCCCTCCTCTCAGTGGCCCTGGGTGTGCAGTATTTTAAGCATTTTTTTTGCGAATTCTTCGCAAATACCGAAGATCTTGCCAGATTATTCTTCAGTGGCGGCAAATTGGATCTAAAACGCCATTTGCGCTCTATAGAATTTGCTGCCAGCCAGCCAGACTTAAGCCTTCAGTTAAGAATTTCATTTTGAAAAGCTTTTATTGCCGATCGTGAAATGCAGCTTGAGTACAGACATCTTCGATGATTCATATGTTCGCAAACAAAGCTGTATTGTCTTATTGATTCGATAGATCAAGCTGTCCCTCTAATAAGAAAAGATTTACTTTTGTTCATTAAACTCGCGTCCATCATTGAAAGGCTTATTTAAACGATGCTGGTATAAATTCTTACTTTAAATTGTTTTTATTTTAAACAATTGATTCCGATAAATTATGAAAAAATTTATGAAAAAATCTCCTTAATTTGATCATATCGATCTCGTCTTTTTTGAGCGGCCGGTATTGAGTTTTCTGTTGGATTATAATAAATATTTTTGTTGGGTTATAATAATTATTTTTTGTTAGATTATAATAATTATTTTATGTTAGATTATAATATTTTTTTGTTAGATTATAATTATTATTATTGTTGGATTATAATAATTATTTTTGTTGGGTTATAACAATTATTTTTTGTTAGATTATAATAATTATTTTATGTTAGATTATAATATTTTTTTGTTGGATTATAATTATTATTATTGTTGGATTATAATAATTATTTTTGTTGGGTTATAACAATTATTTTCTGTTGGATTATTAATCTCAACAGATGTAAGTGCTTCTGGTGAATTAGATCAATGAACTATCATGCAAAGTTTTTCCAGGAGTTCAATTAAACAAATTCTCTCACGAACAACTCAATTAACTTTCTACATTGATCGGGATCTTTAAAATGCACTTTTTATTTATAACTTAACTTAATTAATATTTATTTATAACTAAACTTAATTAATATTTAACATAGCACTTTATTTACAGTGGTTTAAAAAGAATTAATGTCTGTTTAATAAACCACTCCTTTTTTAAAACAACATCTTCGATAACCCTATGTGAAAGTTAATTTAAATTTACTTAATTATTTACTTTTTAATTACATATGTTTAGAGAAAATATGTTGGAAATAGCATCGTGATAAATATTTATGAGCTGCTCGGGGACAAAACACTTTTCACTCGAGTCGGCAACTATCGACCTCATCGCATCTGTCGACAGAACATCGGATACAGAAAGACAACAACGGAGATTATTTCATAGATGTCGTGTCGCGTCCAAATTGTGCGAAAAATCTTTATTAATCCTCGCCAGATGTTTAAACGGCTTTGTTTTGCGTCTGTTTTTTGTCACGTATAAAGATTCATTATTTCTGAATTCTAGAAGAAAAAAAAAGAATTCTAAAAGTTTCACTTTGAAAGAAACACTTTTATAAACCTCGATTTAAAATTAAACGCATCCTGACAATTTCCGATTCCCACGATATTTAAGTAATTTCGGAGGAATGTCAAATTCGAAGTGAATGAAACCCAATTAACGATTGACGAGGATAATTTATTCGTTCAAGAAAATGTACTTGAATTACTGGAAGAGGGATGAATGGGAATGTAGCTTCCTCAGCAGTATCTTATTACAATTTCATACTGACGGGAATAAATGGAAGCGTATAAATGAAATATGAAAAAATACAGATTTCATTAATCTAGGCAAAGGTAATCGTTTGCAGGATTAGCAGAATTAATCTAACATTATTACCATTCATTTCAGATAAAATCAACGAGGCAATCTCCCGGGCAATCTCGGTCGACAATTGAAATAAGCACATCTCTTCAAACCCTTCGCATGGATCTGACAGACGACTAACTCCACTAAAGAGGCTCCATTTCCTTCTTCATGTCTTTCCAAGCAAACGTCACGGACTTGGTTCCGAACAATGTCACCGAAACAAACGTCACTTCTGCCGGATCGAGCAGCTCGCTGGAAACGTTGCAAGACTTCAGTTTTTACTTCAACACAATTGCTCTCGGTTCGGTATGCATTTTGGGCATGCTCGGAAACCTAGCCTCTGTCCTCGTACTCCAGCGAGACAGACATAACAGAGTAGCCATATTCCTTCTCCAGGTTTTGGCGATAGCCGACAGCTTTCTTTTGATCGTCTCGCTGTTGGTTCTCACGATAGCCTACGGCTTCCTCAAGAGATATATGAATCATTTCGACAAGCTGATCATTCCCTACATGATCAAATATGTTAATCCTATCGGGATCATTAGCCAGTGCGTCGTAATATGGTCGACGGTCCTATTGGCCCTCAACAGATACGCGGCAGTTTGCAGGCCATTCTCGTCGAAACGTTGGCTGAAAATTTCCAGCGCTCGAATCCAAGTAGCGATCATTCTCTGCTTCTCGGTTGGATTCAACCTGCCGAGATTTTTCATCTTCGAAATTGTAGACGACCCCTCGCGTTCCATAAACTCGACGAACGGGACGCTGGTGGCCGCCAAGAAGGTTTCGCACACGAGTCTCGGCTCCAACAAAGCATTCAACCTGTATTATCTGTCCATTTTTTATACCTCCATAATTCTCATCCTGCCACTCATCTTGTTAACCGCTCTGAATGTTCCGCTCATTCGCCAACTACAGAAATCAAAGAAGCGCATGAAAGACAATTGCCTTTCCTACGATGGAAAGAACGAGGACAACATCACCTGGACGATGGTGGTGATCATCCTGGAGCTAGTCATTTTCCACACTCCGGAACGCATCTGCGACATCATCCGAAGTCTCTCCGGCAACGTGAATTCCCAGCCGATTCTTCTCTACGCCATGAACATTAGTAACTTCTTGATTATTGTCAACTCGTCGACAGATTTCATCGTCTATTACGTTCTCAAGTCAAGATTCAGAAGAGAATTCTGGCGTAAAATATACGCCTGTCTGAAGAAAGAAGACGACTTCAGTACTGAGGACGGTCAGACATTTAAGACATCTATTAACCTTGGGGAACGCCTGAGTATCGCACGGAGCGGCTCCAAAGCTCCAGGATGTTCCGACACGGAGTTTGACTCGGATCTTATTTCTAATCAAAACCGCTATCGTCGTCTCAAAGGCTCGGAGTATGGTCAACAAAGAAGCAACTCACTAACTAATCAAAAGGTCTCCGAAATGTTTTTGAAGGACGCTAAAGAAGTTAAACCTCTGTCAGTGGAGCTCAACGGTGGAAAACTCTACTCCATGGTTTCCGATCCCGGAATCAAAGCGGACTTGCAGGACGTAAATGGGCATTCGAAAGCGGTTCCAGTTCATTCCTGAATGGGATTATTAGCGAATAAACTTCGTCGTTGTTGTCAGTTGTTTCTCTGCTTCATCGTATACTTTGCCATCATGAGAGATAAAAATTTACTAGCGACAGGCGAACAGTATTTTTTAAATTATTCGCTGTACAGCGTGGCAAGAAGTGACGAATAATATAGGCATAATGTACTTAAGCAGTGTTCTTGTGCATTTCGTGTCGTGTCAAGGACTAGTGAAAGTGAAAAGGGTTTTTAAAAACCCTCGAACATTTGACGAATCGAATTTCTTTTTTGCTCGAAAGATTACCTATTACTAAATCGTGCTGCGTTGGTTTGTAAGCATTAAAATTTCATTCTAGTCATAATTTTGTTCAATATTTTGTAGTTTTTATAAAGATTAGCACACAAAAACGTGTTCCATATGCAAACGAGCGATGTATACAAGCTCATAAATTCGGTTGGATGTCGATGGATGGCAGCACGGATGGAACTGTTTACATTAGCAACTCCGAGGGAGTTCGCGGAAAACAGGATGGGTATTTTTGTTGCGCTGATAATAATCTGGTTGTTGAAAGATGGAATTATATCGGAAATAAATGCTTCCAGTGGTTATTATACTTACTCGAGAGACGATGTTGGTTCGTTGACTGGAGACGTACAAAATTGGGCAACCTTGATACAAAATTACATTCTTCAGGTTGGTTTAGGAAGCGTTCGCGCAGATTTTTCGATAAAAATAGCATAAGGTGAATTTATTGTAGTTGGCAAATGACGGAATTAAAAGGGAATTCACGCAGAGTTTGTTCGACTCCGCTGAATATACTTACGAAGATAAGGATGGTGAAAAACTCGTACAAGAAGTCAAACGAATTCTCGGAGATTACTTTATGAAAAAGAAACGAGCTGCAGAAGTAAAACAAAACTAAAAAAACACTGAGTTGATTTCTTATTTGTAACTAACGCACTTTGGTGTTAATTTTTTAGAGACTTGCTCGGAGGGTTGTCGAATTGTATGACAGAATGATTTTGACCAATTGGACTAGCAGTAGTTCAAAACTCTTCGATCTCGACAAATCCGTTTACAGAGATTCCGACATTCCGGCAAGATTTCCAGACAACCTGGAGTTTAATCCGTCGGTGTTCACTTGACACGTTTGCAGGAATCATTTTTATGAATTCAGGTTTAAAAGCAAAGAATTTTCCATAGGTATTTCAAGCAGCCTGTGAGCTTTGTGAGTTCATCTGTGAAGATATCTGATGAAGTGCCAAGAGATGACAAAGAAACAATTGACACTGTGGAGTGGACAGCAAAGCTAGAGTCAGCCTTTAAGGAAAATGCTGGATTTGATCCGCAATTGAGGTTGATGAGTTTTTAAACTGGTTCTTTAAGTCAGTAAAAGCCCTGGATTAACATGAATTGCATTAATAAATAAGATTAATTCAGTATTAAAATAATGTGTAAAATTACACATTCATCACATATTTAATTGTCCAAATCTCACCAAAGCAATTTTTCTGTCCAAATTCATCTCATTACAACAGGATTTAATTTTAAACTTCCTTCGGCATTATTGCCTGAAAAACTAAGCTTATAATATCAGTAAATGGCATACATTTAAAAATATTATACTTAACTGATTTTATTTGTCCCATGAAACTTCCAATTATGTGCTGATAGAATCCATTCGGTTGTCTAAATTATAGTAGAACAAATGTTTGCTCTTGCAAAATTTGATTTTCTAATTTATTTAGAAAAATATTGTCTTGAGTATTTTTTTAAATAACTCTTTCAACATCCTTTTCAATCTCTCTTGCATCGCCAACGCCAAAAGATGGCAGTACTTTGGTTCGACCGCCGGGCTCGTCCGAATATACCCCGGCAGAGAGTGGAACACCAACTTTGCTGGTTTCTACGATGACTACGATCCGAGGTTGAGACCGTGGTTCATCGCTGCCACCAGCGGTCCAAAAGACGTGGTAGTCATTCTAGATTGCAGGTACATTGGTTTTAAGGGGCACTCTTAGTTCCTCTGATGATGTGAGGTTGTTGTTATTAGGTGATATAATTAAAAGGTTAAAATTATTGTTATCAAAAGTGTAATTTAAGACATAATTTATTATTTAAATTCAAATGTAATATTAATGTGGAATTACTAATAATAGTAATAATAATAATTATTCAGGGTGTAATTTAATATTTAAATTCAAGTATGATGATGTTATCGTGCAATAAGTAATAATAGGAACCTGATAAACAACTCTCCAACATCTCTACATAGTCACTCCATGAAGTCGAAGGGAAAATTCCAAATCGCACAGGCCGTCGCACGAGCCGTCATCGACACTCTGACACGCATGGATTATGTTAACGTCGTCTGTGCCAGGGCCAGTTATTGGGATGAAGTTGGCAAGTTGGTGGCTTATGAATATTAATTTATGTATATTATTATTAGATTGTCATTAACAGGAGTTTTATTGCATTTGACATTAATTTATTTTTAAAGCTTTCATGCATATTGAACTATTGATATGTTTTCTAATGTTGGCAACTGCTTATTATTTTGTGCAATGAAGCAATTGCAGGTTTCAATCTTGTTAAAATTTATCCAATGAAGAAATTATGGGCTACATAAATTCGTTTGACATCGGTGTCACGTTTCACGACGTTCGCCACAGTTGGCATGAATACAACACCGAGGTTCTGAGTTGCCAGCCCGAGCACATGGTACAAGCTACGTTGGCACACAAGCAGGATCTCATCGAGAAGATTCTCAAACTCAAACCTGGTGGTACCAGTGAAATGGAGTGAGTTGGAGTGAACAGCTGAAGTTGATGGTGCTTTATAAATAACTCTGTGTTGATGATGATGATGATGGTTTTGATGGAGCCAAGATTTTAAAGAAATCATTCCCATGATTTGTTGGGGATATAAAGTGGTGTCTTCTTTTGCCAACATTCGATGCTTGAACTTTCTTGTCCAAAAACCTGGCTTAGCAACATAAATTGATCGCAACATGTCCGAAAAAAATCTTTGCTCTATCAGGAATGGGCTGTTAATGTTTGTTTGTTTTGAACTTTTAAATCAAATTCCTCTTGACTCCATTATTAAAGGAAGGGTTTTGAGGTGGCATTCAACTTGCTGAGTGGTAGAATGAAAACCGGATGTCAGAGCTTCATTGTCTTCATCACGGACGGGTTGGACATCGACGGGGAGGATGTGAGGTGTGGTCCAGGTTGGTTTTTGGAATGAAATCACCAAATCTTGAAATTGTTATTTGTTTTTATGTTATATGTTTTAGTTACTGGATTTAACCTATTAATTTTATTATTTAATATAACCTATTTTGCAAAATCTTCTGACATCATTAGGTTACTACATGAGGACTGGCTATGTAAAAGGACCCATCTGCAGGTACAATTGGACCAAAATCTGGGAAATCATTGATGGAAACATTGAATTGCAGAAGGCCATAAACAATGTGAAGCTTAGTTAGCTGTTTGGATATTGAGTAGCCTGTTTATCTTCTCAAGAAATATTTCTAGATCATTTTGTATTTAATGCTTAGAAGAGTTATTTTGGTTGAATCCCGTTTTCAATGAAGTGTTGATAAAGTAATCTTTTGCAGACATCAGATGATGAGAAATCAAAGATCCATGTTTTCTCCGAAGACGAGAAATACAGCAAAACATTGAACGATCCTCAGCATCACAATCATCATCACAGTCACTGGATATCGCCTCAGGTAAGATTTCTCACTGTCGACGTCTGCTCGCATTGAGCGTAAATTCTCTTCGAGCAGACGAGAATCTTCAGCTACCTGACCGTAGAGGACGGAGAGCTCCTTCCAGGACGTGTGGCTTGCCAGCACAGAGGCAGTTTCAAGAAGTTGCATTCGGGCGAAAACCTCATCTCGAAGATGGCCAACTACTTCAACTTCCTGTCCGGCAACTCAAAGAACAGCGAGGGTTTATGGACCTCCCCCTACCTCGACACCTGGGGTCTCAGCCTCATCGTCACCAGAGCCATCCCCTGCATCAGTCGAGTCAATCAAAAGTACCGTTGCTGATAACGATACCGATCGATTGAAAGACGTCAATTTATAATAAGAAGTTCGAGTACAGAATTAAATTGAATTTAGTTAATTGCATCCAGTTAACTATTTAACTTATTAACCAAATTGCTGGAATTAAACGATCTAAAATTTTGTTCCAGATTGATAGGAGTAGTTGGAGTGGATGCAACTCTCGAGGAGATTGAAAATTCTCTCAACCGCCACCAGTGGGGCTCGGTTTATTCCTTCCTGATGAACAAAGACGGGGAGACGATATTCCACCCGCGACTGAAGCCCAGCGAAAGTGTTTGTGAAGGCCTTTGAATTTTGACTGGCAGCATTTCAGATCTTACTTTTATTCTTTGTCTTTAATATTGAAATTTATTCATATATTTAAAAAGTTAAATATTCTCATAAACTAGCAATGTAAATTTATCAAGCCTGAAAATATGACTTATAAAAATTTCTATACATAAAATCTCAAACAATTGAAACATATTATTTAATATCGATAAGCCGAATTAGTAAGTCAGTCATATAAAAATATGTTTTTATTAGCTGGTCAATGACCCCATCTTCATCCCCATCGAACAACTGGAACAGGACAAGGAGGGAAATCCGAAGGAGTTTTCGCAAGTCGTCCGAGACATGAAAGCCGGAAAAACCGGGAGCATCGTCATTCCTAAGGCCAGAATTGGACGGAGAAAGGTCCGACAATGTTTTGAATTAATTGTGGAATGTTGTTTTCTTTCTGTTGTCAACAGATGATTTAATTTGATTAATTAGATGTATGTAAGTCAATGATTAAAATGCTATTTAGTTTAAGCATGTCACAATACTTTTGAGGAATTCTGAGCTAAAGAACTTGAAATCCAAGATTTAGAAATTATAGTTTCAATTTTCTTCGGTCTCCGAAGTAACGATGACTATCATCCGTGTCAACCTCACAGGGTGAGTACATCCAGGCAACGTACTACTACGCAGCCCTTGAGGAATCTGGTTTTGCCTTTGCATTCAGCCTCTCAGACACAGACAAAGTTGGTTTAATCATTTGTAGTTTCTGTCTCGATAAAGGAAATTTGTTATTTTGTTTTTTTAAATGATTAGTGATGGACAGTTGTTACTGTTATAATTTTTGTAGCAGAATTTCTTTAAAATCCTGATGTGGATTAGCCGATTTTTCTTGAATTTTCCCAAATATTCTTCTTAATTATTACTATTAATCAACGTATCGATTAAATATAAATGAACTTTTGAAATTAAGTAAACTTTTATTCCAGGTCTTCAGAAGAGCTCGAGAGCCAAAGGACTTGTCAGTTTATGACAATAGTTTTTTCAACCTCCTCATCGAGTACAACTCCACAGCTGGAAGGAATGAACTCCCTCAAGTCTTTGAATATCTCGATGTCCGTGAATTTTATTTTTAAATTTAAAATTATTCAAATTTGAGGGTGAATGCCTTTTTACAAAATCATGTTACAAATGAATTTGTAAAATAAAAATTATGTAAATGTAAATTTAGCACCAGAGGCAATTTTTTTTAACCATTTGTATGGCGCTCCTTCTTCTGGACTCTTGTGGCAGAGCAAGCTGAGTTTTGAACACGACACGTTGCATCTCCTGCCGAAACAAAACTCGCAAATCAAAGACAATCTAAGTTTACCTTTCGTAAGCTCGTCGACAGGTGAAAGAAAACGAGAAGCGGTTCCCCGGTCTGAGAGTCTCCTACTTGCACTCGAGCATCTTTCTCTCTCCGAAGTGCCACTGCGACCCCAATGCCTATTTCTACGACGACGACCTTGCGAGGAAGACCGTGGATGCCCATCACTACATAAATGCCCTCTCGGGAGATGAAGGATGTGAGAACAATGGCAAGTACATCAAGGGCTTGAGGTGAGTGTTGTTGATGAGTGGGGAAAATTTGGGTAACATTTTAAAAAAACCATCACAAGTAAAAGTTGATGTCTGAATGTTGGGGAAGGGTCTTAAATAATTCCTGTTCAAGTTTAAAATATATCATTATCACTATGTTATATTATTAATATTATTTTTATTATTATCATTACTATTGCTATTATATGTTATGTTATTATCAGTATTATATTGTACTTGATATTGTTACCGTTTGTTACGTTATCATTAGCATTACATTTACAAGTTTCTTAATCGCACGAAACTCAATCTCTACAAGAGCCGACGTGTTCATATCACAACCGGTCGAGAAACTGTGGAGGAACAGATCATTCGACGGCATCGAAGACGTCAGATGGACTTACGTGGCCATGAGGAGTGGTGTCTTCAGGACTTACCCTGCCCACAGATCCAGGAGGAACTACGATCCAACCACGTCGGTTTGACTTTCCAGTTCCGTAGTTCTGCCGACTTTGATGTTTGATTTTCGATTGTTTGATTGCTATTGTGAGTTATCAATTATGAAACAAAATAACAGCACGTTTTATGTTTTGTATTCTTTATTTTCTATGTTTATTTATCATTTTCCTTTAATCGAATCATTGAATTCACAGTCGAGATTGGTACCAACGGGCCAAAAGCGCACCGACCAAGACGGCGATATCCACCGCTTACATGGATTCGGCCGGTGTCGGAAAGATCATCACCATGTCCAGAGCCTTGTTCGAAGGGATGATCGCCATGACGACAGAACAGTGCAACAACATTTCAAAGACCGGACCGTGGCCGAGCGGTTGCGTCTGCACCAAGGATGAGGATTGCATCAGTGGTGGGTTTTCATTGTCATTCTTTCTTGACCCTCGGTTAGGAGGAAGCGTGTGAAACGATCGTCGGTTAATCTTATCACTTCGTCGAGCGGTTACCAAATGTTGGACTTTATTTTTCTAGGAAGGGTTAAATTTCTTGGAATCAGAATCGATTAAGCAATCCAATTTAGGGGACGTTCGCTCGGAATGAAGATTACTGAAGTTGAATGAAGATTTTACCGGCAGTAAAAAAATTTAAATTTAATATGACAAAGTTCCAACTCGTTTTCTACAGGCCAGTGTTACATCAGCACGGCCAAGGGTTCGAACCGCCGCTTGCCGAGGTGTGCGACGGAGCGAGTCGAAGCCGTGACCAGCCTCGACATACTGTACAAGAGGTTCCACGAGATCACCATGGCAACGATGCAGGCCAGCGATGGGAAGAAATCTTGCGGACAGAAGTACAAGTGCCCGGACGGGAGAGAGGAATGCGAGACGAGGTCGGTTTCAGTATCGAAAAATTGTTTTAAGATGGCGGCCCATCGAAATGATGACAATGGCAACAGTGATAATGATGTAATATAGCCAGAATGAAATAGCAGGGTGTCCTTTTTTAAGACATTATGTTTTTGGGCTCTCAGTGGTGATCGTGCGTTTGGTATTTATGAACTAGCAGCCCTAAACCTATCCGCTCAACATTTGGATGTTCTCAGACAATCTTGTTAACTAAAGTTACAAGTTTTGTTTCCATTATGGAAGTAGCTTTAACTTCTCTACACTTTCACCTCTGCAGGAATCATTGCCAGTAATATTTTTAATGCCATCCATCAAAACTTTTCCATCAAGAAATTTGCTGAAGTTAAAAAAAAGAGTTCTGCTCCCTTCAATCTCATCATTGCCACTCCTTCCCTTACCAGGTGCTACCTTTTTGACGACCGGGCGAACATGATAACGGATCCCGATTTTCTCATGGCTAACGACCTGGACGAGAGGCGGTACAAGGGGGTGACCATGGGGCGGAAGGAAGGGGAGATCATGAAGGACCTTATCTATAAGCACGGATTCTTTGTCAGGACAGAGTCCATAGACTTTCAAGGAGTTTGCAGGATATCTCCATATGCCACCAAGGTCGGTCAGTGCTTCCTGGATTTGACAAAAAAGATCATAAAGTTGAGATTGCTGTCCTTCTCTGCAATTACTTCTATTTGTCATCTTTTGACTATCTTTAGATTAAGAAAATATGGTGTCTTACTAATAAATAACATCTTAAGCGGCTTCATTAGATTTGCTTTCCTATGAGAAGGTTTTAAAGCTTCTAGAACAATAAAATTGTTAGTAAGAACTGCCTAAAATGACTAGGATGATGAAAACTAGAATTAATTACAAAATATCCTCGATAAATGCTTTCATGGGAAGCTTAAATTTAACTAGAGTGCTATAAGTTAATATCGTGCTATAAGTTAATATCGTGCTATAAGTTAATATCGTGCTATAAGTTAATATCGTGCTATAAGTTAATATCTTGCTAATTTTAATAAAACTTGATGACTAGGTGACTCTTGAGGGAATTCCTCAGAACCCTGAAGAATTGGACAACTATTTCAAGAACAAAGGCCCCATCCCCAAGTTTAAAGATCAATATGGCTGCATAACGGATGTTGTCAAATATGTCGCTGTTGAGTCTGCACTAGGTTTGATATTTTGGTGTAACATATTTGCTGTAGACCAAAAATGTGTATAACTAATAAACGCTTTATTATAATTGAAGTAAGAAAGTTTGAGATTTTTGATTTTCAGAACATTATTATACCTTTCTAAAGCGCTAGATTCTCAAAACAAAATAATAAAAATATGCTTTTGGCAGCGTCAAACTCATCATTACATTCACCAAAGACCATTCATCATTCATCATCACTATAATCGCAACAAACCACAGGACCCAGTGGAATGATAACAGGTAACGTGTCGGGTCCTTGCATGTCCGGCTTTTACTACGTCACTGCTCTTCCAAAGACAAACTTGTTCTTGCTGGTCATC
Source organism: Whitmania pigra (assembly GCA_021613335.1). Taxonomy (NCBI): domain Eukaryota; kingdom Metazoa; phylum Annelida; class Clitellata; order Hirudinida; family Haemopidae; genus Whitmania; species Whitmania pigra. The sequence continues at coordinate 2,806,249 of JAJTWR010000266.1, read as the reverse complement.
GAGAATTGGAAGCATTACAAGGATACATTCTTCTTCAATTTCAATTGTAAAATTGCTCAAAGGTTCCAACCAATAAATAGATCTTCAAATTAACTTTAATTCAACTGATCTATGTAAATTGTATTTTCAACTGATTACTTAAGTTATAAGTCTCAATTTATTTAAAATGCCAAATTCTTCGAGTTATATTTCCAGCATAGTAAACTCCGGAGCCTACAGAATAATCAACGGAACGTGCGCGCACACGGACACGATGACGTCCAGTCTGGCTCGGATGGGAAAGTGTCCCCCTTTGAGAAACATCGACATGTCCTGCCAGTACAATCTACAAGTCTCTCTTTCTCACAATTGCTGGTGTTTCTTGGTGCTGAAGCTGTCTGTCAGTTTCATCATTTCAGTTTATGAATTACTCTAAAGTCCATGCTTGGACAGTCTTTTCATTGAGTAGCAGTAAACTAGCAAACGGGATGAAAAGTTGAACCGATTTTTCTTAATGCTTCCCTGGTGTCTGCTTCTATGGATACTGTATCCTGGAATGGATGCCTAACCTGCGCTTGCATTCCAAATTGTGCCGTTAAATGCATTCTTATTTAGAAATACCGGTGTTGTCCTAACAACTGAATAAGAGAATAATGGTCTTTTGTGCAAGTCAACTTTGCATCTTTGTAAAGCAGATGTCAGAGAGTCAAACATTCTTGAGAATTTCAGTAAAAATCGTGGAATTAAATGAAAATCATTTCGTTTTTTTGTTAAATTTAATTGTGAATTTTTCGAGCAATTCAGAATGTTTTTACACGGTTTTTATTGCCTTGCTTTTCCTTCATATTTGTTCGATTACATTTTTTTCCTTAAATCTAATTCAAGAGTGAGTCATAATTGCCTAAGAAATTCAATTGATTTCATATTTTTGAGGATGCAGTGGACTCAACCTTGCTTCAAATACTCATAACCTATGCAAGCTGCTCATATTCAAACATTGTCATAATTTTACCTTAACGTGCAATACTAATTTGTCACCTTGTTTATTCTCCATGTTAATGAAACACAACGTGACTTTAGTTTATTACTAGCATCCTGTTTTAAAAACCCTAATTAACAATATCCACGGTCAGCCAGTCAGAAAGTTTTACAATCTAAGCATCGGAAGAGCGACTTACGACGACGATAACAGCGAGTAGACGTTCTGGAGATCGAATCGGCCTAACACGCCGAAGAAGACTTGGTAAGAAAGGTAACAATAAATAAAAAGTAAAGCTGAATGTTTATGAATGTTAGCCTTGAGACGAGATGACGTGGTATGCTCAATGGGAACATAAGTAGATCACAAGTCCTTGAATTTACATTTGAACTGAATGGGATGATATGTCAACTTCCTAACTCCTGTCTTGTTGTTATGTTTGAAGCATTGTAAATAAAATACTTCTCTGATCATGTGGTTTGTAACAAATTTTTTAAAAACAACTGATAGCTTTTAAGAACAAAATACTGTATACGGAAAGCATAATTTCAAAGGCAGCAGGATGGCGTTCGCCTATCGAGTCAGCATGGTTTTCGTGTATTCGAGAATCGGTTCCTGTTGGATCTGAGAATTATTACTGAACAGGAAAGCAATTCGAGTAAATTTTATTTTCCACGAGAAGTCTGCTGCAGGATCTCTAACGAGGCCAAAATGCTGCTCGAACAGTCCGATGGAATCTCCGTGGTGAACGGTGCCGGCGACGATTACGACCTTCCTCCCGTAGGCATCGCACAAAGTCTGGATTCCTCGTTCGGAAAGGTTGGGGTTGAGTAAAACCCCTTCTTCACAAACCAACTTCAGTAACCTGGTTGTAACCTCAGCGGCACCACTGAATGAATAGACTGCTACATTGTTGGGCATCTTCACGAGCAACCTCATGTTGCAATCTTCAAAGAAGTGTGAAATGTTAAAAGTAGAATTGTTGGCAGTTAAACCGGACGAATTGTTTGTAGTATTCCTGGAATTGTTGAGCATCATGTAGAACCATCTGCAAAACTCTACGGCAAATTCTCTGTCCAGTGCGTTCGGCACCAGCGACGCGTCTGCCCAGCAATTGAGCGTTTCAATGTCTTGCTGGCTTGCAGCATCTTCATGAGACGCATTGTTTGTAAATAAGGCTTGAGGAGCATCATCATCTTCCATAAGCTACAAAAAATTATTAAACAATTACGTGGTATCGTGAAAATGGCATGCAAATTCAACAAACTCTAAACTTACCTCGAAGGTCTCTTCAGAACCCCAATACTTTAAAATTCTCTTTACGAGCGCATTTTTGTCTGCTGAAGGGCTTACATCACCAACACCTCTACCATACAAATATTTGAACAAATGCTCTTTCTTCAATTTTTTCCTTCTAAATAGTTCTTGAGCATCAAATGTGTATGACAGAATGGCATTAACAGCTTCTGAAATGGAAACAGTTAAAATGGTAATGCTAAATAGCACTATCATTGCTATAACATAAAAAAAACTATATAAAATGCTTGAAAACTTTGAATCATCATCATCAAACCCATCAATGATTATTAAAAATATGACTTAGCTGTGGATGCTTCCTCCACACAATGTTAAAACAATTTGTCTTAATTTATCCTGGCGACTGCAATGTCTTGGACGTATTTATAATTCAAAACAGTTAGAATTTTCCATTAACAGAAGCTTGCTTAAGATGATGAGCTAGGTCTAAATTAACTTTAACAAAAAAACAAAAACTGACGAAAAGAATCGCAGCTCAATAAAAACAGGAAATTAGAAATAAATGTTCCAATAGGATTCAACAATAAAAAGAACCTTCTTGGTGCAAGATTTTGACTTGGTCTTTCACTGTTGTTCTTGCCAACGATAGTACATCCTCAGGCAATAACAAACATAAAATGTCAGAAAATTCCCGCTTCTCCTGCTCTGTCAGAGGCATTCTGCAACTTCACGAACCATGAATAAAATAAAAACAAGAAACCGAGGCTGTGACATATGAACCTCAATGCACTTTTTACAGAAAAAGAGGAACCTCTCAGCTAAAGTGTCAACAAATTTTGGAAAATTGAGTAAAGTTTTGAATACTCTTAAAAGTAAATTAATTGATGTAGTAACTGAAAGAGAAGAAATTTGACGACCGACTTCAGCATCATAGTCATTAATGCATTTAAAAACTGTTGAACATTTTTATTCGTTAAATCCAATGGTGTACCTTGTTCATCATTTTGCGCTAATTTATTGTCTACAATTTTATTCACTAATGTGAAACAATTGCCGTTTTACATATGCTCTACTAACATTTACTAAATTATATTTTAAAATTTGTTTAATGCAAATGCAAAACGTTAAACTAATAATTTATTTGCTAACTAAAGTTTACTTTTACCTTCCCAAACAAAGATGTCTGGATACGGCGGCCAGGTAAGTTGTGCGATTTTTTTCTATAAAATTAGTTTAATCTTGTGGGTTTGTAATAGTAATAAAATGTTTGTAAAGTACAACGCTCCAACGAGTGGATACGCTCATCAACAATCTGGATATCACCATCCAGGAATGGGAGGTTACACTCTCCTCTTAACTTTATATGTATTATTATTATTATTGTCAGCATCATTGCTGCTGTTATTTAATTTTTTAAATGTATATTTTGGAAATAAATTTTTTTCCCTTAAAGGTGCACCTCCAGGTGTGGATCCCAATATCTACCAGTGGTTTTTGTCAGTGGATCAGGACAGAAGTGGTCGTATTAACACCACCGAGCTACAACAAGCACTTACTAATGCTAACTGGACTCACTTTAATCCTGAAACATGTCGACTGATGATAGGTAGTCAATAGAAAAGAAGTTTCTAAATTTACAATTTCTAACTTTTCACGATTTTTATTGTAAATTTAGGCATGTTTGACAAAGACCAGAGTGGACAAATAGATCTCAATGAATTTCAGGGGCTTTGGAATTACATTACACAATGGAAATCAACATTCGACCAATACGACAGAGATAGATCCGGTTTCATAGATGCAAATGAATTCCATTATGGTAACATTTCCACATCTATTCCATGTCATGAATTGCTGTACTGATCTATATTCAGCATAAAAATTCCTCCCCACGCAGCCCTTAACACCATGGGCTACAAGGTTTCCCCTCAGTTTGCCACCCATGTTGTGTCTCGTTACGATCCCATGGCAAGGCAGCGCATGGGTCTCGACAACTTCATCCAGGCTTGTGTTCTCTTGAAGTGCATCACGGACACTTTCAGACAGAGGGACACGCAGATGAATGGATGCGTCCGCACTTCATACGAGGACTTCCTCACCATGGTCCTACTGAACAAGCCCTGAGTAACAACTGACTTCAGAACTTTAGAAGTTCAGCTGCAGTGTAATATAGCTGTAATAGAGATACAGTTGTTTCTCTTTTCAAAAATCTAGTGCTTGAAACGTTTAGATATCAATTGTTTGTTTAATGTCGTATTTAAATTAAGAAATGCTTATAAAATCTATAAACGAGTATTGTGTCAACAAACATTCATATTTTTGCAGCACTCTAGTGGCTGGGAGTTGAAATTAGTAAAAGAAACTTAAAACTCATGAGTTTGTGACTAAAAAGTGTCGATAACCATGTGACGTGCACAAAGCACAAATGTTGTTAATGACTAAACTAGAACTTTGGCCGGCATCTCGTTTTATTGCTCCGTTGTTGGTGTAAATTGGCTACGCAATTTTAACCAAACAGAGAGTTGCTTGTTTTGCAAAGATGCACGTCACACAAGTGGGTGACATGTTATAAAGCTAAAGGATGTTATGCTTAAACAATAATTTAGCTTTTGGACTCGGGCTAAAACATGCGGAGTTGATGTTGACATCCAGGAGCAGGAAATTACCCAGCTGAATTACCTGCTTGTGTTTCCCACAATTATAAAAAGCTATTCATCATATGTTCATTATTTTTCACCAAAACTTTCCTGATAAATGCATAAATTCTCCTGCCATGAGAATTTTACTTTATGACCATTGCTAACACATAAGTGTGCCACAGTAGTTTGAGAGCTAGTTGACTTTACACGATTAAACGGTCATGAAGCCGTCTTTGTAGAGATACTTGAACAAATGAATAAATGGAGAACATAAAATAAATTCTTTTTGTTAACAAAACTCAAATTTAATCCCGCTTGGAAATGACATCAAAATTTAGCAATTTCATAGGGTTTAATTGATCTGTCCTGTTCCCTCTTAAAATTATTATTCTTCTCCAAATTAAACTCAAAACGTGACTTTGGGAGAGCCCGGATGTTTGCAACGTAAGAAGACCTGATGATCGCAGATGGTTTGTTGACCTTGTCAGTGTTTGTTCGTATTTCTAACGGTCTGGCGGTGCTCTTGAGTTGATACTTTGCGGGATTCAGGGTCGCCTTCGGGACTTCAAAGTTCTGCGGGGCCTCCTGATCAGGGTTCCTGCTCCTACCGTCAGGGCTTCTGCATGATTTCTGGCCGTCTTCTGGAATTTCATCATCATGTCTCAAAGTTGGCTTGCTTGGACTAGCGGATTCAAACATGGCGATCGTGTTAATGACTGAACCTCTCTTCACTCTTGGTGCTGGATGTGGAGGTTTCCTTGTCATGATTTCAATGATTTCAGAATCTCTGACCTCGTCGTTGTTGGGAATCTTAGGTTGTGAATGTTTAAACTCATCCTTCAAGTTCCTTGAAAATTGTGTGCTTTCATCTGCCTCTGAAGGACTAATTGGGGACTTTGCAACTTGTTGTTGCTGCTGCTGCTGATGATGATGATATTGATGATGGGTACTAGGTGAGGCCACCGTTTTGTTTGAAGCAATGTACATGGAGAGTTTTTTCTCCTTGGCTGAAGTGATTTTGTTCAGATGGTCGGAGGGATTGAGCTGAGACAGGCTGTCATACAGCAATGAATCTCCAGACAAGAATGCCTGTGACTGTTGGCTTAAAGAAGTTGAGTTCAAGGCTTCCAGAGCTGAAGACTTCTTAATAAATCTTGACTGAGGCCTCGAAGGAACATTTGGTAACTTAGTCTTGGAGTTTCTCCTGCCATGAGGCGATCCATCAACTCTAAGGTGGTTTGGAAAGTCCATCTCTTCCGTGCTTTCGTCTCTTCTCACCGGCGATGGAGATGCATCGCGAACTGATGCGTGAACGCTCACTTCCCAGACGGTTGAGTTTGACGGAGCCAAAGGGGGTTTTGAATGGGTGGTGGTGGTTTTGAAGATTTCATCAGGTTTTACTGATGGAGATAATGGGGGGTGGATCTTGGCATCAGACTCATGTGATTGCCCTGGAAGTGAGGACCAAGACGGAGTGGAATTGCAGCTGCCGCTGTCATGGCAACTGCTGCTACTGGCTTGCGTCGAATCAGTAGAATGAAGTTCGTACATCTGGGATCTGCTCAAATGGTTGTTGTGCACGAAGCTGACGCTGCCCTCCATCGACGAACCACGGGAAGTGGTGCTGGAAGAGTTCAACTCGGAGTACGAATTCTTCGCCACCTTGCTCGAACTGCTCAGGCAGCTGCTGTTACTGGGTGAGGTTTGTGACTGACTCGAATAGGAATTGTTGAAACCTCCGGATTGGAAAGTTACAACTTTTGTTTGTGGGGGACTGTTGTTCAACGTGCCACTTACGTTCTGAATCTTGGATTCCAGGGGCAAAGCTTTGACTGTTTCTAATTTGTGGTTGTTAATGTTGGCTGGTGGAGTGACAGCTTCAATGTGGTTGTTGTTGTTGTTGAAAGTCTTACTTACAGGAAACAATGATTGGGGATAGAATTGCCTGTCGGTGTTAATTAGTCAAAGATAACTTACAGATTTGATAGGGCAATCATTTCTAATAAATAAATTAAAGTAATTATTTAAAAAGTAACTGAAAAAACACTCAGAGTCACACTGCTTACCTGTTCTTTACAAAGTTCATTGTCTGGTAATGCCCTCCCATCAGTTTCTTTTGTGACGACCTTTTGTGGGCAATCTCAAGGTCATGCTGGATGGCTGCTTCAACATCATCAACCGACATTTCCCTGTGAGGTGGTTTTAGTCTCCCAAGGCTAGGTCCTATGAAAAATGTCATGGCCACTCAAAATTCAATGAACTACTATTTAAATCTTCATTTATTAGCACAAGTAAGTTTCAATAGTCAGCTTTAAAATTGAATGCTTTAGAATTAATGAACTGATATGAAATTTACAATTAAGAAATAAAGCGTTAAAACAATTGAAAGGATTAAAGGGATAACATACAACATTAACCACACTTACAAGTCTCTGACAGAAGTGTGCTGACAAATTATTTTCAACTTGCATCAAAACAAATCCTGGAAAAAACCTGGTTCAGTGTTCAGCCTAAGGACGAGTACCGCTATGTTTTCCTTGGAGCCGTAGCATTCGGCCAAGTCCTGGAGATGCTTCGAGGCGACGACTGGATTTCCGATGTCGTAGGCCTCTTCCACTGCTTCCTCGTAGGGCACGTATTTCCAGAACGATGAGTTGGCAACGATGATGAATTCGTCGTCGCTCTCCAGAGGCAGCGTCACGCAAAATGGATCGGGGATCACGTGTGGATAAAGGTGGGCGCAACCCAACATCCTCGTGCAGGGTGTGATGCCGTTCACCTTTCCGTCCTGGTAGTTTCAATGCGAATACAACAAAATCTTACAAATTACAATTTTCATTGCCTACTTAAGTTAATTTAGTAATGGCTACTACATAAATACAAAAAATTGGTCCAAATTACATTTTTCATCAATAATACTCAACAAAGTTAAACAAAGATAAACTAGCAGGAATGAGAATAAATTGCCAACCTCTGTCACTATGCCATTGGACTTGCAAACCCTCTGAGTCTCTTCATTGTCTGAGAGAGCCACAAACTTCCTCGTCAAAAGGACGGCCTCCCCCTTTCGGCACAACACGGCCTCAACATCCCCCACATTGGCAATCGTGAGGACGAAATTAAACCTCCGTCCGTTGGATTTGTTTCCGTTCACGTGCCCGGAAGAGGTGCCACCGTTGGCGAGGGTTTTGTGGATGTGGCACAAAGCTGCCGAGAGGCCGATCTTTTGGCCGGTGACTTTTAAATTTCTGAAAGTCATAATTTATCTGAGATTCAATCTCACAAAGTTTATTCTGTGTCTAAAGTGATTTAAAAATTCAAATGACAAAATATGAAGATTACAAAAGGTATAATAAATTTCAGAACACATTGTTGAATCACCAAGTTATTGATTGAAAGCAAGCAAACAGACCTGTGGGCAGAGAGGAAGGCATACTTCATGAACTTGTCCCGTGTCACAGGATGGCCAATTTCCTCCTGGAATATTTTCTTTATGACCTTTGCCATGACCTTCGGAAGTTCACTGTTTCTGCCGCCGTCGAAAATTCCCACCAAGCAGTCCTTGTTGTCGTTGAAGTCAAGAAACTTAACTATCTGGATGCAAAGTCTGAAAAAGATGTTGATGACTGAATTTTAAAAGCGTTTATAGTTTTGAGATTAAAAAATTATCAGTTTAACTTATTTACGAAAAGAAGAACTCTAACTAAACAAAGCTGGATACTCACTTGTTCCTGGAACCAGACGACTCGGAAAACCCAACTTTCCAAGGACAACAGGAAGGATCCTCGAATTCCAAGTTGTTTGGGAATCTTTTTCTCGTCAGACCCGGCAGTCTTCTGTTTTGACCGGAAGAATCGACGAGGCAAATGTTCTTCTTGCCACTGGAATAATAATAATAATAATAACAATAATAATAATTTTATTTGTATGGCACAATAAGCGGAAGGGTCAGGGGTGCTTTGCGGAGGTGCAAACTGGGTTTCGAACACGACACTAATGACTTGCTTTTACAGACATTCACAGGCACGCTCTGAGATAACTTGCACACAATAAGAAAAGGAAGTCTAGCAATAATGAGCAAAACTCAACAGCAGATGCATTATTAAGCACGAGTCAAAGGTATGGGAGGTTTTCATTTATTTCACTTTATCGACTGATTCTTTTTTTATCTTTCATAGTCCTCTGCTAATTCAACTCTTTAATTTAGTCTGAGAGTGTACAATTCCCAGCAGGAGTTTAGGCTATCACAAAGTAATTCTTATCTCAAGATGTTTTGATAACATGAGCTACTAACACGATGTTTCTGAACTCTTGTCGGTCGACTTTCAGTTTCTCGTTGAGTCCGATGTCCAAGAGGTTGAGTTTGGAAGCCATGAGGTCAGTAACTGATATGTTCAGAAGTCTGTTGTGCCCAACATCCAAAATCTAAGGAATTTGAGGCATCGAATATCTAAGACATTTGAGAATACTTCGATGTTTGTGTACATAGGTTTAAAAAGCATGTTCGTTTGTTTTGTGTTATCTTTATTTGATTAGTTGAGCCTTAAACCATTTAAACTATGATTTGAGAATTCTGCTAAACAGAGTGAATTACAACCGAAGCTTAAATTGCAACTCACTCTGAGAGATTTGGCTTGGCAGAAATTAGGAAGAGAGGTGAGATAATTGGAGTGAGCTCTGAGAACCACGAGGTTTGGAAGCCTGCCGAGCGATTCGGGCAAAGATTGGAGTTGATTCGAAGAGACATTGAACTCTTGCAACATCTCCAACTTTGCAATGTCTCTGCAAAGAATAAAACAATTCTAAATGTTTCAATTTTAAGTCGGTTGAGGACAAACAAAATTCCAATGTGCATTTATTTATTAGTAAATTAATTAGTCTCAAGTATCTGAGGGCTTGACACATACAAATGTAATAATTGATCCAATTATTAAAGATGTAATATTATTATTAAATTACCATTAATATAATTAACCTTATTTTAAAAATAATAACATTGACTAAAATAATTTAAATGATAATAATAATAATAATACTTTACAAAATTCAAATATATAACACCAAACGCTTACTCGTCGAACAGCTCCGATAATTCGTTATGTGCGAGGTTGAGTATCTTGAGCCTGCTATAACCTACGATGACCTTCATGACGTCGTTGCCGAGGAAATTGCCCGTCAGGTGGAGTTCTTGGAGCCTGTTCAGGTCGGTGTTGTCATGGAGACTCGGAAGAGACTGGAGCAAGGATCGAGACGAGTTGAAGACGTTGAGTCTGAAGAAGAAAAAATGAAAGCAAGGATTGAGAATTAAAAAAATGCATAACTGTCATTTTCAGGTGAGAGTTTTTGAAATGCTGTTTAGTCATTTTACGGCTTACTTTTGTTGAAGATATTTATTGCTGAACGAGTTTAAACATGTTCTCAGAAAGTCATTATCTTTAATCGTGAAGCACATTTTTTTTTTAAATCTTCAGCACGTTTGAAGTGAGTTTTAAAATAAGTGACTATATTATTCAACGCGACTTGTTCCATTTTGCACCAATGCACCAGAGTTACCAATGAAGTGATATCAATGAAATGATATCGATGGAATGACACCTATGAGATGACACCAATAAAATGATATTGATGAAGTGATATCAATATCGTAAAGACCTGGTCAGTTTCCTCAGCAAGTTCTGAGGCAGAGCGAAGATGTAGTTGTGTTGTATTTGGAGGCTCTCGAGAGACAAATCTCCGATCTCAGATGGGAGACTCGTGAGGTGGTTGTGAGCCAAATTAATGTGACTTAATTTCCTTGCACTCACAAACAACCTGAAATCAAAGTTGAAATGTGACCAAACTTGTAGAATCTTAAGATAGGAAGCTTCCAAACTATTTATTAATTTAGAGCTATTTATAAATTATATGTAAATAAACAAGATTCCAATGCCTCACAAATAAAATAACAATGTAATATTATTATTGTTATTTTTTATTATTACTGTTATTGCTATTATTAGTAGTAGTAGTATTGTTATTGCTACTATTATTATAACCATTAATTTCCTTTAGATCAACTTAAAATAGTTTGCACGATTTTAAATCTCAACTCGTCATAAACAACAAAAAACGTTCTCCTCGAACCTCGGTGGAAGTTCCCTGAGGAAGTTCTCGTGGGCGATGAGTTTCTTCAAGTGGTGACAGTCGCTCACCCAGTCGGGCAGGTACTCCAGACAATTGCTGATGATATAAATAAATAAATAAAAATGTAATACAAAATAATAACTAATAATAATAATGACAATGATGATGATAATAATAATAATAATAATAACAATAATAATAATAATAATAATAATAATAATAGAAATATTAATAATAATAATAATGAATATTTAACAGCATGAACATCATTATCGATAATATATAAAACCATTAAGCCATTTAGATATTAAAGGGAAATTTTGCATAGTAATTATGTGCCCTTTCAAGGACAGTCTATGCTGCTTTGAGTACAGTGTCTTAGCATTATTGCTATTCAGGCTTATTGAGGGAGTGAAATGAACTAAGGTGATATTTGTATTTTGAAGGTTCATTGAGCAGGTTTAACGTTTGTTAAAAAATAAATTAATTTTTAAAATAAAACGTAGTTTGTAAACGACAACTGGAAACTACTATACAAACTCTGATATGTCGATGTGAACGAGACCTTCTGGCTTCGGAAAAATAACCAATTGATCCAGACCTGAGGTGAGTCAATATAGGATCAATATTAATTTATAATCAATAGTGATTTAAAATTAATAATAATTTAGAATCAATAGTGATTTAGAATTAATATTAATTTAGAATCAATAGTGATTTAGAATTAATAATAATTTAGAATCATTAGCACCTTCATTTCCACGTGAAAGGAAATAATTAAATCAATAAAAATTATTTGATAAAGATGATATGACAACTTTATGATAATTTATGCAGAACAGGTAAACTAAGATTTATTGAGATCTTGGTGTAAGTCAAAACAAATAATGTCCTAACTAGAACATTTCCTAGCGGTACATAAAAGTTATTAAATTCAATTAAATACTGTATGCCGACTAACATCTAAAACAACTTTGACTGTGATGATGATAATGATGATGGTGGTGATGATGATGACTCACAATTGCAGGAGGCAAGCAGAACTTTCAATGAACCCCCATGAAGTGAAAGAGAAGTCATACCATTTCTTTCACAGCACAAAATTTCAAGAGTTTTTACAGACCTGAGATCCAGCTCAGAAATCTAAAATACCAAATTATAATGTATTTATTACAAAGTAGTAATTAATAATAATAATGAATATCAATGAGAATAAAAGCATCAGATTGTTTTGGATGTTTGTTAATGTCTATTATGTAATTAGATGATTAAGGCTGCTTCTCCAGCTTATAGGAACACAAGAGACACTTTTTACCATTTCAATTTCATCCAGCAAAATGCAGATTAGTACTGAGACAGACATTTGTTTTTAACTTATAAATTATTCTAAATAAGAACAGCACCAACAACAGCAACTGACCTGATTGTCTCTGACGTCGAGATGCGAAAGATGTTCCAGCACCGAAAACTTCATCGTTTCCGTCAGAGGCAGAGTCAACATGTTCAACCTCAAGTCGAGCTTTCGTGCGTGTTTCAGTTCCATGAGAACGTCCGTGGCGATCCGTTCGACGTGGTTTCCGGCCATGATGACGCCCTCGACCTCTGAGAAGCGAATGTTCGTCAGTTGGGCGGCCACGGTAGGAATGGTCGTGAAGCGGTTGAATGCCAGAATGAGGACAGAAAGCTTCTTGAGGGAAATTATCTCGTCGGGAAGGTTGGTCAGGTGGTTGTTGTGGAGGTGGAGAACCTGGAGGCTTTTAAATTTAATTTTTTTTAATTCAAAGTTGATTCAAAATTTCATCGTATGTAAACATGTGTGTTTTTAAGGCTCAGTGAAGAAAGTAATGTTAGAAAACAGGTGTATCAACAAACAAAATTAATCTATTTAAATTTTACTAATTTTAAAATTTTTTCATTATTTTTAAATCCAGCTCAACAAAAATATTTGGTTTATGACTAATGCAAATGGAAACAGTCACAAAAAATGATTCAAAGACTCCATCGACAAATCATGCATGAGTAACTCTCGAAATGGAAGATTAAGGAACTGAATGGTACTGTTTACTTTGCAAGTCTTAAGTTAGGAACAAAGTAAATGTTTGGATAAAATTAGAAATTACACAAGTGATGTTGAAGAAGGTTACTAATTCTATGGAGATAATAGATGGGACTTTTTCATATTAACTTGACATTTCTACTTTGACATAGTTGTGTGGGATGCTTTAGAATTAAGTCAAAGATTTTTTTTTTAAATGGGACATGTATTATTTAGTGAGTAACAGCTAGTTTAGGATCATACATTATTTATTAATAATTTAAGGAAAATGTTTCATACATGTATTTAAAAATTATTTATGAATAATTACTTATAAATAAGGCTTTTGTAAGTGTACTAGGTGATCACAAAAGTTGTATAATTAAATATTTGAAAGTCAACGTGATATTCAGATGGCAGATCGCTCATGAGAAACGCCAGATCACAGACCGCAGAATGTGATGATGATGACGATTGTAACAAACTGAATTTCTTAAAGAAAACAATTATTTTTTGTTATCACTTTAACTTCAAAACAGATTGAAACTTCTCACGAAAAGATTTTATGTGAAAACCATCCACAAAGATTTGAAAAAACATTGCAGGCCTTGTTACCAGCACATTATTATATTGACACTGGCTTGAGAATAATGATGTCATAGATGTGATAGACATCAGATTTATGAATGAGTTTGTCAAAAAAATGTTTCACAAAGACTTTTAGAAAATTTCATGAAATAATTTCATGATTATGAAAGTCAAAGGCTGTGAAGCATGTTAAATCAAATTATAGAAAAGCTTCACATGTGTCGGACATTAGCAGAGCAAAAGACAACAGCGTAACCAAGATGACCGTGTAACCGTATTTTTAGAAATACAAAATAAACAAACAAACAAACTTTTCGAGCAGTTTGACACTGGAAGGAACCTCCTTGATCTTATTACTGGCCAGATTCAACTCAACCAACGTGGTGATCTTGCAAATGGATGTTGGAAATTGTTGCAGGTTGTTGTCTGCAAGGTTGATGCTTCTCAAGTTTGCAAATCTAAAAAACATTAATAATAATATAATAATAATGCAATAATAATAATAATAATATGTGCATTTGTAGAGCGTCATGAGCAACATTGAGCACAAGAATTTCACAGCAACATGATGCAGAGGTCGAGAATAATGTTTTTAGATGCAATAAAACAAATCCAGCATTAATAATAATTATTTTTAAATGAGATCTAAAAGTTGCAGCTGCATAAGGCATGTTAAACAACTTATTAATTAGAAGTTCCATTTTAAAACACCACAATTTCAAATAACATCTCGGAAGCATTCAGGTGGCACATCGCATCAAAGCTTCTGTGGAAATCAGAACTTGAAACCATTTGAACCAAAGAACCTCGCTTACTTTTCCAAATCATCGATCCATCCCAGCGTGGCATCTTCCTCGCTCGGTCGATCCTTCAGAAGATTGTGCTGCAGATTCAGTACCATGAGGTCTTTGTTGATGAACGCGTTTTCAGGAAGGTATTCCAGGTGGCAGCACGAGAGATCGGCCGTGGTAGGTAATGGGTCGGTGGCCTGTGAAATTTGATTCGTACCTTCGTGAGTATGCAAGGACCCTTATGAATATGCAACTCCACCCCTCAGGAATATGTGGCAACTTATACACTCATTAATATGCAATGAAACCTTACATCTTCATGAATATGCAACAACACCTCATCAAGCCCAAGCAAGATGTGCACATTGATTTTCTGACGAATTCAATTTTTATACCTTTTTTGTTTTCTTGAACCAGGCAAGACACTCATTCTCGTCGGCGAAGTTCATAAACATCTGCTTGTCGTTGTCTCGAGAGGTCATCTTCAGGCAGAAGTCCATGCCTTTGCCTTCTGTTCTTTCCACCGAGCCACCCATCAGTTGGAAAATCGTGGGAGATTCCTTCTTGGTTTCATCTTTTGCAGAAAAAAAAATTCAATTTTTAAAATTTGTTCTCATTCGAAGCATTAATTAACATTAATTAACTAACAAAAATAATTGTCGGGTCGGAGGTTAAAAGCGAACGAACCTTTATAGAAATGAATCCTCGTGTTGTACATGGCACACCATCTGATGGTCCACTGCTGAAACATTCCTCCCTTCTTCACCTGGGCATACCCTTGTATGGACTGGCTCAGTGCCCCACCCTCGCAGATGGGTTTACCTTAAAAACAAGATTTGTGAAAAATGAGGGATTAAATAAACATAAATAATAATAATAATATAAATATAAAATCATATAATAAATACAAATTAATGAAGTAAATGTGACATTGCAGGCAGTAAGTATGAACCATTTTGAAACATTGATTGTCACATGTCATTCATCTTTGATATTTCACAAATATAGTCTCCAAGTGTTATTAATATCTTGTGTAATTATTAATGCAATGTGATGCAGCCCACATAACATAAGATGAATGTATTGTGGCTGAGTTAAGACTGGTGGTCACTTTTTCTAAAAATAAGTATAAGCCTCATTATGTAATGAGAATAAATGAATAGCTTTTTCTACAATGAATTGTGGATGAAACGATGAACCTAAATTGTCAACATTTTTTAATTAAATCAAATCAAGGATATCTAATCGTGGAAATCCAGTTGGAAATAATCTTGACGCAATCATTCCACTTCGTACCTGCGTAGAACTTGATAAGATAGGCTAGCTCTTCTTTTGATCCCTCTTCTTGCATTCTGATGATGTCAGAGTATCCAAGAGAAACCAGGAAATCATTTTGTATGCTCAGAGGCAGCTCTTGTGGCTCAAGCCTTCTGATGACATCACCGTTCATCTGCAAGTGCAGAACTTTGATGCCGATTCCCAATTTCCGACATATCTGCTGAACTGGCGTCTTGAGATTGCACGGTACAAGGCAAGACCTCGAGAACTCGTTCCTGTCGGGTGGATAAATCCTGATGAATCCGTTGCCAGGGTCTTCTGATAACCACTGGAAAATTCTATCTTCATCAAAGCTGCTTCTGA
Organism: Whitmania pigra; assembly: GCA_021613335.1. Lineage (NCBI taxonomy): Eukaryota > Metazoa > Annelida > Clitellata > Hirudinida > Haemopidae > Whitmania > Whitmania pigra. Next base: position 2,790,217 of record JAJTWR010000266.1, on the reverse strand, counting down.
AATCTATGGTGCTGGGAAGGCCGGCAATAGACCTTAGCGTTGTTTCCTGTCGCTGTTCGTGTTCGCAGAGCTCAAGAACGGAATCCCTGAGATCCCAGACATCGCCGGAATCCGATGGGCGACCAAATAGTCGGTTATTTGCCATGGTCAGTCTTGCAGATCGATGCGTGAGTAAAAGATCGTAACTCTGAGGTATAAAGCCATTAATCCACCACTCACATGAGATCATTTCACAAACTGGAAAAGTCTGGGAGGTCTTGTGCGCCGAAAGATTGTCGTCAGATGTAACAAAAGCTCCGACATCTGACTAAAAATATCGATTATTAGCCAGAAATGAGAAACTTTATCCGTCTTTATAAAGTTAAGAAATCATGGTGGGAGTAAAACTGCACGACCCAGGTGTTTGCATATCGACACTCTTCATTGTGTACTGCGCTAGCCCGACTTTCGCGCTAGCGCATTTTCTCAACACGCTGGATTAGTGCATGCAAACTGACCAACCGACTGCTAGTGGTTGACAACTTACCTCGTTTGATGAAAGTCAACAAAAACAAAGAACTGAATTATTCTCCTCGATTTAACTATAGTCTCTAAAATTCATGTACGATTGTATCTTTAAACGTGTCTCCACGCTTCAGTGCTCTTGAAAACGATTCACATACTCATTTAAACCACTCCATTCAATCGGGCCAGTCGTCAAAAGTGCGTGCCTTTCACCTTGTGGCCGAAGACATTTTTAGAAATTCAGGTTCAATGATGATTCCAGCACTTTCTCACAAGTGAACTTTCAATTGCAGTCTCGAGTCCCATTTTTTAAATTTTTAGTCTTTTCGTGTCAAAACTAATTAAAATCCTGACGAATTTTAAACGACCAAGTCACGTCATTTGTCCCAACGCTAATCTCTGCTGAATGGGTCTGGCAGTGAGCAACAGGTTTGGTCCATAACGAGAACACTCTTTATCATTACAAAAAGCTCGCTTTATTTCAAAAATCATGTCACCAGAACAATAAGAAAATAATGTACAGTTTTGCAATCCATCAGAGGTGTTCTTAACAGAGGAAGAGTTCAACAGGTCATCCAGTCCAAATCAAAAATAAGAAACCATATCTTTTGAAATTAATGCTTTTTACCAACTCCACCCCTGAAAAAAAGAGAAAAATAGAAATAAACTCCTCAGAATTAAAAGAAAATGTCTTCGATCGACAGCGACACATACTTGCTGCTATTCAAGTGTTTGATTCTCTTGTGCTTGGCAGAGGCACTGGTCTTGTGCACCCTTCCGGAGCTGATCTTGTGCAGACGCGAGTGATGGCTCGATCCGTTCTCCTCGTCGCTGCTGCTTTGACTGCTGGAACTGGAGTCGTGTTTGTCCGCTCCGTTCTGATGCGACGACTGATAAGAACCCCCGTTCTCGTCGTGGCTCGGTTTGTGGCTGTCGTCGTGACTAGAACTCTGGCCTGACGTGACAAGTTGGAATGGAAATAAATGATTAATGGGGATCATTAATTTTCGGTTTGGTGAATCGACCGACATTCCGTTTTGCAATTATTAATAGAATGTCAAAAGCTTCTCTGTTTTGAAATCAATCATAACCTAAAATTTCCAAATCAACTCACTTTTTTCAAAACCATCCACCACACCACTGACAGCCTGGAAATATTAAACATCAACAATGATACCATATTAAGTACAACAATAACAAAGTTACCAGTTAATAATACAAAAGAACTTAGCAACAAAACATGTACCACAACGACTTACAGCAGCCGACGTGACGGAAGACTTCGAAAACAATCGATCGGCTTCCTTGAACTTCCTGTTCCTTTTATCACCCTTGCTGTTCGTGTTTCTGGAACACAACAACCACTCACATTAGACCAATTGTATTACATTATTTTTTATTTTATTAATTTATTTGACACAATTGAAGGGCCCAGTTGGACCACCAACACAATTGCAAAAACAAAAACATCGACCGGCATGTACACAAAGACAGCATATAAATTAAGTGTAATTTAAGTGACGACTAAGTAACTTTTTATGTTAATTAACATAATTTATGAGAGCACTACTTGATATTTATGAGGTATCTATCCCATCCTCTGATGATGTTCCCGTACTGTTGGGTGTCTTCAAGATAGCTACCCTCAAAAGCATAAATCTGCCTTTCCAAATTTGCCAGTGTTTCCTGGAAGAAAAACAAACAGGTCAAATCATACAACAATAAATTATCGACGAGAACTCTATAGAGATGCAGCCATGCCAACTGAGTTTTAATTAATTTTTATTTGACACTGTAACTCCACAAAATAATTCAATAAACAGTGATGTTAATGTGACAAATTAATCAAAAGATCAAGACTAACAAATCCGAACATTCAAAAATTAAAAACTAACGGCAATTTCAGCTCGTCTCTTCACAAGTTCTGCAAGTTCCTGACGAGTGTCTGTGTATTGGACAGGTCGATTTGTCGACATTTTCATTTTGCTGCCAGCTCAAGATTTAGAACTAAGATCTTCAACACCTAGAAGTGTTTAAATCACAGTGACTTTTATTTAATGTCATTTCAAACAAATGGACAAGTATTAGTCAAATATTGGACTAATATAAGCCTATCAAGGACGAATTTAAAATATTGATAAAAATCAATTTGATAAAGTCTTTCAAAGAATGAATTGGAAATTAGTGCAGCTAAATCTGTCTAACATCATTCGTTATAGCAGCAAGGATTAAAAAAATAATTACTTCAAGATTAGTAAGATCAATAAAATATTGATAAAAATCAATTTGATAGTCTTTCAAAGAATGAATTGGAAATTAGTGCAGCTAAATCTGTCTAACATCATTCGTTATAGCAGCAAGGATTAAAAAAATAATTACTTCAAGATAAATTCAGATATTTTGCTTCAATGAATTTCTCAAATTGGATTCACAAAAGCGCATGCCCACAGATACTATGGCACAAAACAATGATAGTTTGAATTCTTACTAATATGTCAGTCGTAAGTAAAATTTATCAAAAAAGTGAATATTGATTTTACATGTTTAGTGTTTACGTTAAAACACACTGAAATCAAGATTTCTGGCAGAAAAAATTTATTTATGGTCATTAAGCAACTAAGCTTTACAACTTCAATGAGATGTTTTGATTAAATTTCGAACGCACCACGAATTAATGCAGCTAATTTTTTCTCCGATTATCACGTGACGTTGTCAACAATTTTAAGTTTGCCAACCCTTATCCTTGATCTTTAAATTTTGATAATTAGCGATAAACAAAATTAATTTAAATTTTAATATACTGTTGGGTTTTAATAAAAATATTAAATTATTTAAATATTATTAGAACATATTACTATCAACTTAAAAGATTTAATAGCTTATTTTTGCATTTTATTTTTAAATAAAAAAATAAGCATTAGTTAAAAATATATTACAAATAGTTTTTGAGACATTCTAATCACCAAATGAGCGCGCATTTTCATCTCCCTAACCGATTGTTATTTATTGAGGCAGCGGTTTTTTCTGAAATACTTTGGAAGGATGGCACCACCCGCCAAGAAGCCCAAGTAATTTTAACAATTTAGAATGGACAGCCATATATTGATAATAAATAGATAACTGAAATTATTGTGAGAACCAAACAACTGTTTAACAGGATGGAAGACGTCTACGATGATGATGATGATGATATTCCTGATAGTTATTTTGAGGAGGAACCTTTGGCAATGGATGTGGATGAACAGGTGATAGTTGATGGACCAGATACAAAATGTTCGAGCTTGAAATGGCTTCGTCCAGAAGTACCTGTCTTTGATATCCAGACAGAAGCAATTGTATTTCATCAGATTGACATAGATTCTCACATAGGTAAATTGAAATACAATGTAATTTTTTATGTCATCATCTTATGTTGTTGGTTCTGTCTCTTTTATTTTATTTAATTGTGCACCTTAATAATGGACTGTGTTTAATCTAGGTCAATGGCTTGGAAAGTCAAGTTTTACAAATGGATTTGGCCCCATCATATCTATGTATGGTGTTACCATGCAGGGCCATAGCATTGTTGCACATGTTCATGGTTTTGTACCTTATTTCTTTGTACAAGCCTGTCCTGGGTTCAGACATGAAGATTGTTCAAGATTTAAGGTAAACAGCTTTTTTAAAAATTAAACTGATTGAACTCAACTGAGGGAAATAATATTCTGGTTGCAGGAAGCATTGAATGCGAGTATTCTCAGTGAGTCAAAGCAAGATGTCAAGAATGCTGTGGTTGGAGTAGAAATGGTCCTCAAGCAAAGTTTGCCATGTTTTAATTTGTATACGAACGATCGTTTGAAATTATGTCTTCATTATGTTATTGTGATAGAATTAAATGACTTTTATATAGTTTGATTAAAAATGAGTTTTGCTTTGTCTTTTACAGGCATCACCGGTTTTCATGGAAACAAAAAAGAACCATTTCTTAAAATAATGCTTCAACTGCCAAAGTTTAACAACGTTGCCCGAAGGACTTTGGAAAGTGGTTTCCAGTGTCCAGGATATGGCTCTCATTCCTACCAATGCTATGAAAGCGACATTGATTTTGCAACAAGGTTTATTGAAGATAGATTTGTTATGTATTGTTGATGCTACTGTTGTTTCTTTTTGTTATGTTACATATTTTATTTTACTGGTCTCCTTTATTATTAAATTATTATTATTATTAAATCTTGTAAAGCTATCATTTGAACATTTCTTGCACCAGGTTTATGGTTGATCTGGGAATCCAAGGTTGCAGTTGGGTGGAGTTTCCAGGGGACAAATACACGGTCAGGGCTGATCCTCAGAAGAGAACCAGGTGTCAAATAGAAATTGATGTCTCCTGGGAGGATGTCGTGTCACACTCCGTCGATGGGGAGTGGTCCAAAATAGCACCCTTCAGAATCCTCAGCTTCGACATAGAGTGTGCAGGCAGGAAAGGTGAAGAATGTATATTTTTAAACCGCATCATGATGATTATTAGAGCTCCATAATGATTTTATTTTGCCTAAAATAGTTACTAATTATGTTCTTTTCATTGTTTTTTTTTAAAACTCGTTTCAGGAGTGTTTCCCGAGCCCGACAAGGATCCAGTCATCCAGATCGCCTGCCTGGTCCAGAGACAGGGAGAAAGAGAAGCCTTCATCAAGGTCATTTTCACCTGGAAATCGTGCGCTCCGATCGTGGGCGCCGAGGTGTTGTCCTACGAAACCGAAGAAGAACTTCTGAATGTAAGTTGAATCCATGTTGTTGATACTTTTCCTAAGCATGAAACATCCTCCATTTGTATTTCTTAAAATCCTTTTTAAAGACCAGTTTTGTTTAAATAAAAGATGTACAATGTTTCAGAGCTGGTCCGATTTCGTTCGACAAGTCGACCCGGACATAATCACCGGCTACAACATTCAGAACTTTGATTTGACCTACTTGTTGAATCGAGCCAAGCATCTCGGACTTAAACATTTTCCTCATCTGGGTCGAGTCAACAATGTACTTTCCAGCATAAGGAAGCAGCCGTTTCAGTCGAAGCAGATGGGAAAAACAGAGAATAATTACATTGACATCAGTGGAAGGGTGCAATTCGATTTGCTATTGGTAGGTGCTTATTAATTATTCATAAATGTCATTCATATTAATATTCATCATTCCTGTTTTCTCTGATTGCATTGTGCTACTTTTAGTGCATAATGGTGCTTTGGGGACAAAATTTAAAAGGATATTTTAAAGGATTGTGACTTGTTTATAAATCCTGAGACAATGTCGATCTTTTTGTGTTGATCTAGGTACTTAGGAGGGAATACAAGCTGAGGTCGTACCGCTTGAATGCGGTTTCTTACCACTTCCTACAGGAGCAAAAGGAAGATGTGCACCACTCTATCATCACCGATCTTCAGGTAGATTGAACAATTGCTCACCTGATTGATTGATTGATTGATTGATTGAAAGTTGAATGAACTGTTAAGTATCTCAGTTTTGTGGAATTGTGAGAACAGCCAATCTTTTGGCTTTGCTTATTGTTTTACCACATCTCATCCCTCATTTGTTGTCGTTCATTACAACCATCACAGAACGGAAACGAACAGACCAGAAGAAGACTTGCCGTTTACTGTCTGAAAGATGCCGTGCTCCCGTTGAGGCTAATTGACAAGCTCATGTGCATCATCAACTACATGGAGATGGCTAGGGTCACCGGTGTGACCTTGAACTCCCTGTTGTCCAGGGGTCAACAAATTAAGGTCATGTCGCAGCTGCTGAGAAAGGTATGGCTTGGAACGACTTCCGATGTTATTTAATATAACAACTAAATTAGTTTGCCATATTATTGTTAGCTGCAAAACTAAATTTTTATTTAAGTCTGAAATGCCAGTGTAATGATTTCTGTTTGAACGTTGGTTTCATGTTTTCTTTCTCAAGGCCAGGGAGCATGACCTTGTGATTCCAGTTCACAGAGGTCAAAGTGGAGAGGAGTACGAGGGTGCGACCGTCATTGAACCAATGAGAGGGTTTGTCTAAAAATATTTGACAATGATTACTGAGCTGTGCCGAAACTATTATTAATAATAATAATAATTATGAAGTTATGAATGTTACATGTTTATATCGGTTTACTTTTGGCTTTTCGTTTATATCAGTTTTCTAGGTGTTAGCATTTTAGTTTGAACCTATTCCTAAGATAACTATTTCGTTGATAAAATTCAGACAAAAAATATAATTAAAATACAATAAATACAAATTATAATAAAAATAAAATTTAGTTTAATTCGACACTAAATTCAGATATTCTGTAGTTAAAAAAACAACATCCTTTCCAGTTACTATAACGTTCCCATAGCCACACTGGATTTTTCCTCTTTGTACCCGTCGATCATGATGGCACACAATCTCTGCTACACCACCTTACTCTCACCATCAGTTATTGTCAAGGAGGGGTTTGTTAATTATTACGTTAATTTACTAACTTTCATCATTTATTGTTTGAGCTGGATTGGAAATGTTGGTGATTTTTTATGTCAGGGTTGTGAACTTGGTGATATTTGAACTTGGTGCCACCACCTTTATTATCATCTCCACTACCAATGTAATCACAATCAATATTGCACCTAATTTTGTTGACAATAAGCCGTTTTGTCTTCCAGTTTGACTAAGGATCAGTACATTCAAACTCCATCTGGCAACTACTTTGCCAAGAAGAGCTTGGTAAAAGGCCTCTTACCTGAAATCCTTGAAAATCTTCTCTCAGCTCGAAAGAGGTTGCATTATTTATTAGCAGCACTAGTTAAAGTGGAATTATTTAGTTACATTATTTATTAGTAGCACTAGTTAAAGTGGAATTATATAGTTACATTTTTTTTTAATTGACAAAGTAGGCATTGGTTTTTAATGCAATTAAGTCTGTTAGTTCAACCACTTCTGTTCTTGTTTCATTTATTTTTTTAATTAATTTAACTTGATGATGGTGATGATGATGCTGTTAATAACCTTAAAGGTCTTACATTCCAGAGCAAAACAAGATCTGAAGAATGAAACTGATCCCTTCAAAAGGCAGGTGCTTGATGGCAGACAACTCGCCCTGAAGATCAGCGCCAATTCGGTCTACGGGTTCACGGGGGCACAGAACGGGAAACTGCCGTGCCTTGAAATATCTCAGGTGGATTTCTTGCTTGAATTTCCAGAAGGCTGGTGATCAGTTAATTAGACTAGTTAGTGGGTGGTCGGATTGATAGATTTTAGAGGTTGCAGATTGCTTAATGTCTGTCAGAATCGCATTGTTTTGTGAGGGGAATGAAATGCACTTGCTTGGAACTTGCTTCATTTTTTAAAACTTCCTTTTTGTCACCAGAGTGTCACTTCCTTTGGAAGGTTGATGATCGAGCAGACCAAGCAGTACGTAGAAGAAATGTTCACCATTAAAAACGGATACGAACACGATGCAAAGGTGCGGAAAGTTTTTTAAATTCTCCGTTATTCTTCATCGAAAAAATACCACCTGAAGTTATAGCTCTTTAATCTCCTGTCGTCTGCCAGGTAATCTACGGAGACACGGATTCTGTGATGTGCAAGTTTGGGGTGGGTACAGTGGCAGAGGCCATGAAGCTTGGCAAGGAGGCGGCCGAGAAGATATCGTCGACTTTCCAAGATCCGATCAAGCTCGAGTTTGAAAAGGTTTGTGGAATTTTGTTCCAGTATTTCTGCTTCTTGGCCAGGGTGGTGGTTGTGGCAGTAATTGAGTAATTGCTCTTAATATCATCATAATAAGATCCATCATCAGCTTAATGGATGTTCGAGTAGATGATTTCCTAGCGGTGTAAAATATATCCACGTTGCAAATGCTCACAGATGGATCTAGTTATGGTTCTTTGTCAGTGTTTATTGACTTGGATTAGTCACTAATTTCGCATAAGATTAAGAATTATTTTTGAAACAAAGCGTGTTGCGAACGAATGCCCGATGCAATGAACATGCATTATCATCGTCATCACCATCATCATCTACCAAACATGGTAGTTCCTGGCTTAGCAGCTATTAATTTTTACGTTACCCTTGAAAATAATAATAATTCACGTTTCTGCGATATTTTTAACATTTAATTGTTTAATTGCCTCCAGTTTCTTATTTAATTTATTCTTAATCAGGTATACTTTCCGTACCTCCTCATCAACAAGAAGAGATACGCTGGCCTTTACTTCACCAAACCCGACGTGCACGACAAGATGGATTGCAAGGGCATCGAGGTTGTCAGAAGGGATAATTGCCCTCTCGTAGCCAACCTCATCAACTCCTGCCTCCAGAAAATTCTGATCAACAGGTAGCCACCGTGGTCGCCTTGACGATATGCAGCATTGCTTAAAATGCTATCTTAATCATGATGTATTGTGGATAGCTCATATAATCAAATTATATTAATTGGCCGTAACAGGTTTACTTATCTAATTAAGTTGAAGTCTGTCGGTTACTTTGAATCAGAATATTTTTTATTCATTGTTTTATTTTTATCTTGCTACTCAGAGATCCAAACGCCGCTATCGAGCATGCCAAGCAGGTGATCTCGGACCTCCTCTGCAACAGAATCGACATCTCGCAACTAGTCATCACCAAGGAGCTCACAAAGAGCGACAAGGATTACGCAGCAAAACAGGCTCACAACGAGCTTGCCAACAGGTGCTTTTTGACGATGTTGATGGTGATAATGATGATCGTAATCGTGATTTTGTTTTCATTGGATGATTCCTCTACGGAGCATTGTTGTTCTTGCGCACATCCGTCACGTTTGTAACTTTATTATGGAGAACCTCATTCCAGGATATTTATATCCATTTCCCTAATGCTCCAGCTTATGGCATCCTCTGAGTGACATTGCATTTTGTAATACACACTGCTCTGCTGGCTGTAGAGTATTAGGACTGATATTGGTAAAGTCACTGACAAAATCTAACTAACAGAGAACAAATTTTGTCATATCTCCATGTTTTCCATGGGTAGAGTTGGGGTACAGATGGGTGCCGTAGGTTACTGCCGTTGAGTTGGATTTTGCTTTAGCTTGGCCAATATTCCACAGAGGCGACCATCGTTAATGTTACTTCTTGCAACGCAAATTGCCTTCCCCAGCAATTGGGAACACGAGTTTCGCAACGATAAAACGAGCTTCGGATTTCTACGTAAACATCGTGTGTCTCTTCGGAGAAGCACGTTTTTCACATAGCAAACGGTGATGAGTGATGTTCAACTTTGAATGATTTTTCATTCTAGGATGAGGAAGAGAGACCCGGGCAGTGCCCCGCAGCTCGGAGATAGGGTCCCTTACGTGATCATCGCATCGACAAAAAACACCAACGCTTCCGAGAAATCAGAGGTGAGTGGAACTCAAAAGGATTTTAATCCGACGACACAGAGTTTGAAACTAGCTTGTGCCTCGAGGCGAGTTCACGAATTTGTCGGATAATCCCGAACGAGCATTCTCGTTGAATGAATGTTGATTTACGGCTCTGACGTTCTTAAGCATTTTTTTCATGGTGGCATGAACTATCACTTACACCTGTGGAGATCCAGTTTATTTACTATGCTTTTCTCCTGAACCATGTCTCAATTTCAGGACCCGATATTCGTACTGGAAAACAACAAACCAATAGACACCGACTATTATCTCAACCACCAGATTAAGAAACCTCTCCTCAGGATATTCGAGCCCATATTGGGGGATGCGAAGGCACAGAGCATCCTCTTTTGTGAGTTGTAGAAATTAAACCGTGCGAAATGTTTATCACCTCTTGAAAGATTTTTAAGCTCCTTGATGAATGTTCCTGCAAGATCGACCAGGCTCGATTTAGGATGCGTTTTCGTTCTGCGTCTAAATTTAGAAGTGAAAGTTATTTTTAATTGCTTTTTAAGAGATATGTTGGTTATTTAGAGCCGGTTAATTATAGACTGTTTTGATATCCTTTCCAGCTGGAGATCACATGAGAGCGAAGAGCATCGTAACGTCGACCGTTGGAGGTTTGGTGGCATTCACTCAGAAGAAAGAGACCTGCATTGGATGTAAAACACCGCTCGACTCTCAAGGTTAGCAGGTTTTTGAGCCCGTTGCACTCGAGGTTCTTGTACGTTGGGATGTTTCGTTGCCGAAGTTTGATACACGCGAACTTGCCATTCAGACGATGCCATTTGCCGCCACTGCAAACCGATGGAGGCGGAAATATACCAGAAGGAAATACTTTACTTCGGTTCGCTCGAGGAAAAGTTCTCGAAACTCTGGACCCAGTGTCAGAGATGTCAAGGCAGCCTTCACGAAGACATCCTTTGTACGAGGTTGAGACGCTTCGAATCTTTTAAATTTATTTTCGTTTCAGTTTGAATCGAAGTGTTTCGTTTTTCAGTCGAGACTGTCCAATCTTCTACATGAGAACGAAGGTTCAGAAAGATCTGACCGCCCAAGAGAAAGTTATTTGTCGTTTCGACAATTTGGACTGGTAATTGGCAGTACAGCGTCATCGTTTCGCTAATGCTGTAACACACGCCTACATTTGAAAAAAAAGTTATCCGTTGTTAAGTGGAAGTTACGTTTTTATGGAGTCCGGTTATGTTGGTTGAGTGGGAGGGATTTAAATTATTCATGAGCCTTTCACCTGACGGGGTGAGTTATGGATCTTTTGTGTCGTCAGTAGCCCCGCATTAAAGCATCCACGACTCTCTACGTCTGCTGCTAAAATTCGGAAAGGTTATCGTTATTCTTTCGTCTTTTGAGCGGCATTCTCTTTTCTATTTTTTTTTTTTTTTGTGCCCTTGCTCTTCTCGGGTGGCCGGGTAATCTATGACAGCTCGATTGTTTCGATGGCCGATTTGAGAGCTTTGCGATGGTTCGAGAGCCGGCGGAGCGTTCGGCAGAACTTTCCGTTGTGCCCGCGGGCATCCCGTGCGGGTTGGATGAGTACAACTTGTGGCTTTCGGTGTGTCTCGGATCGATTTGGATGTGCTTGCAGTTTGTGTGTTGATGCTTGATCAGGTGGTTTTAATATCAGTTCTGTTGTGTCATCGGTCGGGTTGCGTGAATGGTTAGGGGGCACTTTGTCTTTCTGACGTTTTGCCGACGCGTCATGCACGTTGTAGATCTTGTGATGCTTGGAGAGGATAATCCAGTAGCAGAGGACGACATTTATCCGGATGAGATTGAGAAGAGGCGTGATGTTGTTTTCCACGCCGTGATATTCTAATCCTATTGGTTTCCTGGAATTGGAGGCGTCGTTGTTGGTCGTCGATGACGGTTCAAGAGTTTCCAGAGAGTAATATGTTGCTCGTGCAAACTGGAAAGAAAGCCTACATAGTTTCCAATTGCATTTCCACTCTCGATAATTTAATGATTTAATGCCTCTGCTTTCGGTGTTCTTTCCCGAGAGGTGGTGTACCTTTACGCTTTGTTCTGTGCTGAGTCGGAGTAATTAGCAGAAATGCGAGTTGTTCTCTGGAGGAGAATTTTCCGCGAAATTGTAACAGGTTTTGCCAATGATCGCTCACTTGCTGCCGGCGAATTTCTGACATTCTTGTTGTTCATCATGTTCCAATGCTTCACAACAGCTTCGTGTTTCTCCTCGGCGAGCCAGATAAAACGAGTGATTGTGCATCGATGCATTCAAGACAGGATAAATATTTCGAAAATTTATTGAAATGAAGAGGGAAAAAAAGTATTCGGACAGATATGGACAACGCAGATGACGATGGTACAAAATCACATGAGTTCAAGTCGATGGTGATAATAGAGCCATCGTTGTAGATGATTATAGGTAACACAGGCGTTCAAACGTTGAGTTAAAAAATTATTTTCCTCAGATAAAACAGCAATTTGCCAGGCACTCAACAGAAATGTTAATTTGCAAGATTACAAGCATTTACACTGTCGACTGGCAGGTATGAAAACATCGGCATGGCAATAAACCACATATACTTTCTAGACAAAAAATTCAATTTTGCATTTCCAACTGCTCCATGACTGAGGATGGTTGCCGAGTCTTTAAGTTCATTTTGAAATCGCTATCGTTCGTCGCTTTTCGGCGAGACTGCAACCCAGAATGGTCGAATTGAGAATTGAAAGCGAATGGTTCTCGCAGCAAACCAATCAAAACAAAGATTGCGAATCCGACATTGTGAAATCACCCTTCCGACGTGTTGAGCTGTCGGTAACAAAAAAAAAAAAATCGAGAACAAAAACCAGACATGCAATCGTCTCTTTATCACTGCATTAGTTTCAGTCGTAAAACGTAAAACAGCGCGCGCGCGCAATTCGAATGCAACAACGTTTTGGTCAAGCGTAGGTTAAATGCTATCTCGCGACTGCGATAACGGTGGAGATTGCAGTCAGCAGCCACAGCAATTCATCACCAGGTGTCTGGCGTGGCATGCCAGACGAGACTCACGCTGGCCAAAGAAACAAAAAAAAATTCTTCTCCGAAACTATAAATTTCAAGGCGAAATTCTTAGAATTTTGTGACCGTTTCGTCGGATTAGGTTTCAGTAACTTTGCTGGCTTGTACCGACAGAATAATAAATTTCCAATTTAGATAAAGTAAACTATTTCTAGAATTCTCGCTCGGAGATGGAAATAAAGTCTCTACACTTCTCCGATGACAATGAGAAATTACAACGCGGCTTTGTTTTAAAATGAGAAGTTATTTTGTTCGAGATTTACTTTTAAACATCTATTGCTCGCATGATGCTCTGGCAGTGCAGCCGGTCAGGGAAGCAGGGAAATGTCGAAAACATAAACAGTCGATTATTCAAAACGTGATTTACCGATTGGACGGGAGACGGATGACGTCATGTAAAGCTCGGCTTGATTCCAAATCCGAGCTGCGTTGAGCATAAAGCTTCGGATGACTTGAAAAGACTTTCTGGTGATGGATGGAAAGGATTGAATGACGGATGGATGGAGAGATGAGACGTTGGTTCGGAAGAAGGCTGCGACAACAATACGCCGTTGGTGGTGGCTGGAAGATATTCCGAGGTTAGAGAAGGAAATGAGGTTATGGCCGCAGAAGAATGTGACAGGCAACCCATGGTTTCTCTCGATTGGCTGGAAAATGTAAACGGATTGGAGACCTCGATGGATTTCGAAGGCTTGAACCATTTCGACCTCCAAGGGTGAGGCGTGAGGGCGTCTGGTTGTGCGGCTTGGCTTTGAAGAGGTTTAGCGACGTTATCGAGTTGATCTGCCGACGAGCTGCCCGCTGATGTTGAAGGCGGACCGGCACCAGGAGGACACTCTTTGGGCAAATCAGAAAGATTCCCCTCTGGTCCAAGAGCCTCTGTAAGATCGATGAGTACGTGACCGTCTGAGGCAGGTTGATAATTATCGACGGTTGGATGATTGGACGCATCCAGTTGATCTTCGTCCTCGAGTTCTTTCCTCGCTGATCGAACAAGGCGGCTCCTGCGAGTTCGATGCGAGTCTAACAGGTCGGGAGTTTTCAGGGCTGGTACTGAATGGCGCTGTTTTTTGGGGGACATCTGGGAGTCTTTAGTTGAATTCGAGTTGTTTTTGTTTTCCGGACTGTGCGTGATGGATGACTGGTGGTGTCTCTTGACATGTCGAGACGTCGATGGACTCGGGAGTTTCAGCAGAGGAGCCGGATTGCTCCTCTCGAATGATCTTCCCAAGTGGCCCACGTCGGTTGCCGCGTGATGGAGACTCACGAGCAGAAGAGGGGGCCTGGAGCATGTTGTGGTCACGGGGGCGGATTGAACGCTTTCTTGGTAATCGACAGACGTCTGCGTTTTGTGTCTTTCGCTCAGCAAGACTCGCTCCTCAGTGTTTACGCTGTCTCTATCTGATGACTTGGACTCGTTTGTCTGAGAGCGTCGATTCTTGTCCTCTTCGACGCTGTCGATGCTTCCGGAAAAGGAAGATCTAGGCAGAGGTATTGATGAAAAATTTGGACAACTCTGGACGTGGGCGTATGTTTGATTATCTTCGTTGTCGGTTTCTCGATGATAGAAGTAATTGAAGTTGGAAACTATCACAGGCACCGGGAGGGCTATCGTCAGGACGCCGGCGATGGCGCAGAGCGATCCGACCAGTTTGCCCCAAGCACTGGTCGGTCTCATGTCCCCGTACCCGACCGTTGTCATGGTTACTACGGCCCACCAGAAGGCATCCGGAATGCTGTTGAACTGAGAATTTTCCGTGTCCGCCTCGGCAAAGAAGACGGCGCTGGAGAAAAGGATAACACAGATAAGTAGAAAGAATATCAAGAGGCCGAGCTCCCTCATGCTGGCCCTTATGGTCTGCCCGAGGATTTGAAGACCCTTCGAGTGTCGAGATAGCTTGAAAATGCGGAAGACTCGAACCAGACGGATAACTCTGAGTATGGCCAAAGACATTGCCTGGTTGTTGGACTTGTGTTCGCTGACAAGCATCGTGGCGAGGGTAATGAAGTACGGTATGATGGCTATCAGGTCGATCAAGTTCATCATGTTTTTGAAGAAAAACAAACGATTCGGCGAGGCGAAGAACCGAACGGTAATCTCAAAACTGAACCAAATTATACAAGCTGTCTCTATGATGAAGAAGGGCTCGGTGAAAGTTTGTAGTTCCACTTCATCCCAAACAAAATCAGATGTTGAAGACAAGTTGGAAAATAGCGACGATCCGTTGGTGTTGCGATGCTGTTTGAACTCTGGCAGTGTTTCCAGACAGAAGGTCACTATGGAAAGAAGAATGATGACGACGGAAAAGATGGCGATGATTCTGGCTGCCAGAGAGCTCTCCGGATACTCGAACAGGAGCCAGACTTTCCTCTGCATGTGGTTCGTCGGCATTGGCTTTTCTTCCTCTTTGACGAATCCCTCCTCTTCTTTGTACCGTTCTATCGTATCCTCGCTGAGTTCGTAAAATTTTATTTCATCCATGAAAATATCGAGAGGAACGTTAACCGGCCTCCTCAGTCTACCCCCGCTCTGGTAGTAGTACAGGATGGCGTCGAAACTCGGTCGGTTTCGATCGAAGAAGAATTCATTCCTGACAGGGTCGAAGTGCTCGTTGCGCCTCTCCGGATTGCCGAGTAGCGTCTCGGGAAACTGCTCCAGCGTTTTGAGATGAGTCTCGAAGCGCAGGCCGCTGACATTGATGACGACCCTCTCCTTTCCGTTCGTTGTCGAGCCCTCTTCCGGGGTAGTCTGGAGTTGACTGGAAACCCAGGATGAGGTGGAAGAGAACCTGTTCCTTCGTGGTTTCTTGATGTCCCTGGTCCTCTGCCCGTTGGCCGGTAGGGGGGAGTGCTGAGAGTGTGGCACTGACTCTGACTCTGAAGCTCCGACTTGTTTGTAATTGAAACTGCTGTAATATTTATATGAAGGAGGAAATGTTTAATCCACCCGAGAACATTAACAACAACAGATATTACAAATCAGTTTTGTTTAGTTTGGCTATTAATTTAAATAGCAATAATGGCTATAATTATAACAAATGTAACAATAATTAATTTAAAAATGACATTAACGCTATCAAAAGCAAAAGATAAAATAAGTTTTATCACCAAGTGAAAATGGCAAAAATCGTTTAGGTCGCATTTCATTCGTATCTCGATTGCGAATATTTTGTCATGGCACACGATCACCAATGATTGATTGGGGCTCAGTTTTTGAGCTCCGAGGGATTTAGGAGGACCCGTCGTGGCTTTGTTTGTGGGGAGGAAAAAAATAGGCTACCCACGTATTTGATTTCTCAATCGCCTCATAGGCAATTATCGTTGAACACAATGACTCGTGTATAAATTTCATTAATAGGTAATGCATCATGAATTAGTACATGTTTACATGTTTCAGCATTTAAATAATTAGACAACCAATTAAAAACTAATAAGACAAATAAAAAGAAATGATCATCTGGTTGAAATTTTATAAATATTTAATTTAGATTTAGTCAGTTCAAACGTAATTGCAATCTAATTGAAATATTCCACAGCACCCGACAAGACAATTGTCGGAATTATTCCTGCTCCTTTGAAAGATATTAAAAGTAGTCCGTCAAATCGTTCGGCGCAGGAAATTAATCCGCATCGAGACGGAGTACTTTTTCCACGCGATGAGGTCAACTTCGGGTTCAACCAGGAGCAAGTCTTAATAGTCTCAGCAAGCGAAAGAGTTGCTGATGTGAAAACTGCCTCTAAGATGGATGATCATCTCAGAAAACTCTTGCCCTGCAACAGGAATCCAACATGATCCTGATCTAGGATTTAGAAAGACGTGGGTCTGATCCTGGAGGGTCCCGAAGGAGGATTCGAACGCGATCTCTGACCATCAAGACTCATTCTAGCGTGCCAGAGCTCTTAGCTAACGACGTAATACCGAAGTTACTGAAGCATGTTTTTTGGAGCGTTTTTCTATTTTCCAGGGAGGTAAAACTCCGCCTGGAATCGACTCAGCACTGGTGCTCCGTGAAGCGAGTCCGGCATGCTCCAAACATCATTCAGCGCCACGTGATGATCGCTTGGAAAGTGGAGAATTAATTAAGCTTCGATGAAATTCTAGCCTCAGTTTTTTAACGGTTTGGGGATTACTCATGGGGATGGAGGCGCGGAGAGAACCAGGGGACCATAACTAGGGTAGCAGTGAGAGATAGAAGCAGAAGGCATCTGGAATACTTTTGAGAATCTACTGAAAATTAATCATCGTCTAGGCCGTCTTAGGCCGCTCCCAGCGCCAGTGAAGCCACTAGTCTCCCTGGAATGAGATGCCCATGCTTCCACGCTTCTGACCATCAGCCATCGAACCATCAACTGCAGCTTTCCACTGCCGCATCAACACGATCCTGACGGATAGCAGGAAATGTCGAGCGTGACACGCGGTGCGTGTAATTGCTGGAGATGGATGGAATGGCAGTTTGAAGGATCGACTGGGTTGGATGAGGTTTCATTCAGCATGATAATAATGATAATAGCAGCAGCAGCAGCAACAACAACAACAACAATAATAATAGTAATAATAATAATCCATTGATATAGCACCATGTGCCATCATGAGAAACAAATTATTATTATTATTATATTATTTATTATTATTATTATTATTATTATTTATTATTATTATTATTATTATTTATTATTATTATTATTATTATATTATTATTATTATTATTATTATTATATTATTATTATTATTATATTATTATTATTATTATTATTATTTTATTATTATTATTATTATATTAT